>JACDOX010000075.1:633023-701484 GCA_014549065.1 Cardinalis cardinalis
GAAGGAAGGAAGGAAGGAAGGAAGGAAGGAAGGAAGGAAGGAAGGAAGGAAGGAAGGAAGGAAGGAAGGAAGGAAGGAAGGAAGGAAGGAAGGTGCATTAGATGTTTATTTCTCTTTTTCAGTGGGATGGCTAATATCAACATCAGTCAGTGGAGTGGGACCAGGAGCAGCTCCCTGGCTGAGATCAGTCCCCAGGTATTCAAGGACATTTGAATTATACACCCATCTGTGTGCAAAATCTTTGGGACACAGACTATTTTACTACACTTTTATTAAGAGCACAGAAAAGATTTTCAATGCTTAAGTAACAATGAGTAACTCCTCAAATGCTGCACTCAGAGCTGGTGTTACCCCTGGGAGCTGACATCTCCATAAGGTGCAGCTTTCCATTGCATCAAAGGGAATAAAAAGTAGTCTGGATGTAAAGACAGTAATTTTATCTGTGTGCCTGGTGCCAGGAAAGCATTGCCAAATTAGGTCTATCCACCTCTCTTCTCAGACCCTTTGGATGGTAAAAAAATTGGTTTCATGGTAACACAGTCCTACTGATTTACATTAGATGAGAGTTTAGTTAATTTGTAGGCTAAGACAGCCTGTGACTATACTGTAAAGTTCAAAAAACCAGCAAATTGGTCATAGTTCAAAAGGCTGTGTAAAGCTCATTACCATAAAAAATGGAAAAGGAAAACAAAACAAATAAAAACCCACACAAAAATTAAAAATGTTGAGTGGCAAACCCATAAACAAATACTATTTTCTACATAGTTTGAAAGTCATATTATTTAATTACTCAAACAACTTCTTTTATTTATTTCTCATGCTCCTTTTACAAAGTTGTTTTTTGTTTCCTTCTACTTTTAACTTCACCTAGGAAGAATCCCAGACAGATATTATCTAGAAATTCATAACCACATTTGTTTTCTCTTGTTATCAGGGGAGAGGGTCTACTCAAACACATTAGTTTCTCTTTTGGAATTTTCAAGCACATAAAAGAGTAGGAGATTCTGATAAGGCCCTATTGTAGTTATCATGTGGTATAACTACAGCTAAGGTCATGTTGACCTGCTCTTGTTAGAGTACATCATCTACTTAGCAGAAAAGAAAACAAATTGTGTCACATTTTATTCCATCAATGGCTGTAAATGAAAAGGATATTTTGAGAAACTGAATTAATAATATGTTATAATAACTAGAAAGAAGGAATGATAATTAAACACGCTCTGCAATTCAATCCCAGCAGTGAATCTACTCTTTTGGTAACACTTCTTTTTAATTATAAAAGTGACAAGTCTGAATGACTCAAACCTGTGTCATGTTGCACATAGGCAGAGGCAATTAAGGTGAGACCAAAGAAAAAATACAGTTTGTTCATTCTGCATCCAGTTTASACAATCACTACACTTTTCTTTAGAGAATGCAGAAAGTAAGCAAGACCCAAATCTGGTATACATGGGATGAGTTTTTTGGTTTGTGGTTTGTTTTCAGAATTTTTTTTTAAAGGTCAGAGATGCTTTTCAAATGTGGTACAGAATGACCACATGGTCCTTCAAATCACTGCATTTTATCTTGGGGTAAMAAACTACATAAGCAAGGCAGGCAAAATAAGCTTGAATGATAGCAATGGTAATTTAACAGAAGCAATTAAAACTTCAGCTAATCCAGGTTAATTTAACAAAAAAAATTRTAAGACTAAGAAGCATTGTGAGATGTGCAATCATTGTATCCTAGAGACAAACAACATTTACTGAAATGAYTTTTTATTGCAAGTTTTTATTGCAAATTTTTGCTCAGGAGATCAAGATAATCCCTGTCTCTAGAAGCTACTGAAATAAAACATAATTCTCAATGCCACTCGATTTTGATAAATTTGTATTGATGATGTTATATGAAATTACAGTGGCAGCAGGTATGGACTGAAGACAAACCAGAAGAGTATTCTTGCTAATAGCACTAAAGGCACTGATAGCAATTAAAACTTCAGTCTGCAGCCATGTGCATGGTTACATTTGGGTCACCATTCTGCTTCTCAGTGCATGATGTATTAAAGCAGATAGATTCAAAACAAGATTTGGCAGCAAATTCCAAACGCTCTTGCAAGGACTGTGCTTCCTCATTGCTATTTTACTGTCTGGCCAAAGGGCATTCCTTCTTGCTGAGGGCTTTGCAGCAGAAGGGTGGAACCAAGCTGGGGAGGGGACAGAGATGTTGAGAAGCTGTGCCAAGTCCAGAGTGCATCTTTCCCTCTTGTATTGTTCAGGTAGGCTGATTCTGAATAAAAATCTTGCTGTAGAACATGCCTAAACTTGACTGTCATCATTAGATTTAAAGACTGACACCTCAAAGAGAAGAATAGAATACATTACACTGACTGTCTCAGATAAGCTGAATCATTACCATATCACGACTGTGTCCTGTAAAGGCTGGCATATTCCCTGGGAAAACAGCAGCAATTGCTTCCTTTTTAGTGTGTCTTGTATGCCTTGCTAAGGCACTTTTCACAGAGCTGGGTGATGGCTGTTTCTTGTGTGGATTATAGAAATAAATAGCAGGCTGCAGATGAAGGCTTGCTCTTCCTACAGTGCTCAGGAAAAGTGTCATTTCTAGCTTGTGAATAATGTGACTTTCCTGAATTATATCTTTCAGCACAGTTGTGCAAATAATCTTGGTTTGGAGGGGAAAAAACAACCACACACACTTTTGGTTTGTTTTGGGCTTTTTTTCCCTTTCAAAGGAAAGAGAAAATTTAGAATGTAATACCGCCTCCCATCCATTTTCAAAGTTGGATCCTACTGTATTGGTCAGGGACAAGTCCTGGGTTCTAAGAACTTGCAGAATACTTGCTGTTTGGTTTTTACACGGTGAACATCACATAAGATTAAATGGCAAGGAAAATTCCACATTTCTTCCAGGTAGATTGGCACTAATGTTAATTAAAAAATGAAGGCTTTTAAAACCCAGAAGATTGATTGTCTCAGGTTTAGTAGAGGAAAGTGCCACTGTAATAAACAGCTATTTAACATAGGCCATGTGAAGTGGATATTTTATTGCCGGGGAGCAGGAGGGCACTCACACCTTTGGAATACAGACATTATGCTTTACTAGGAAGCTGTGCTGAGCCATATCCTTCCAGAAGCTCTTCATGACCTGATAATTGATCCCAAACCACAATTTTGGAGCTAGATTATAKCAATAACCATTCCCTGCTCTACACATATTCCTAATATAAAGAAAATCAATGAGCTTTTAAGAAAGGTCAGGATTAATCCATTCCAGCTATGGTTTGGAGGTACTATTCAAAGAGGAAGAACCCCTCAATCAACATCACAGATTTCTTGCTGAAACCCTCTGTATTCCCTACCCTGCCCTGCCCTWAAGAGGCCTCATGCTACTGCATCCTGAAAGATGTTTCATTTACTGAGATCCAGTGAAGCTTTTTAAGCTGCTGCAAGTGAATATGCCTTGCTGAGGAAAGGCAGGATTCACTGCACACATGGAGCCTGGTACCATCATGTTCAGAGTGAAGAATTGACACAATCACACAAATTTTCTTTAAGACTTCCACAGAAATCCAGCCAGGAAATTTAAAAAGGCATATTCCTTAGAGACAGACAAATGCCTATTGATATCCACTGTGTTGAAAGGAGAGTCCCWGATCTGTGGGATCATCAGGACCTAGTTCTGATTTCCTGGTGGGATTCAATGGGTGATGATGTTGCTTCCTATAACAATCCTCATTGAATCAAAAAACTAAATTCAACAGAAAGTTCAATGTTTATACATAGACATCCTTAAMTTCTAATTTTTTTGACTTTCAGTGTGAATATAGACCATAGTTTGTGTAGTTGAGAGCCAAGTGGAGCCCATACCTGTACGGTCAGGGATGCACCACATTATCTTGAGCAGTTCAGAAATACCATGGCCAGCTACTGAAATCTAAGAAAATGTGATTCCAATGAAAAACTAAGATTTTTTTATTGTGGTGGTTCTGTGGTTTGTTTTTTTGTTTTTGTTTTTGTTTTTGTTTTTGTTTTTTTACTTACCAGTGAAAATGCACCCTTATATTGAATGTTTTCCTAAAGCTCAGGAGAACATGATCAAATATATCAATTACTACTTTTGCTGCTAGGATTTCTTGTATTAATTATCTTAAAAACTATGAAAAATAAGGTCAGAAAGCTAAAAGGATGRAAGGCAGAAAGAATCAAGTTATCTAGATCCTAACAGACAAGAAAAAGAAATATTGTTATTTAAGTTAACAAAAGGATGACTGATTTGGGCTCAAACTTCAGAGCAATACACAAAGCTGTGAAGGACATCAGGAAAGATAGAGATTTCTACTTTTAGATCATGCAATGAGACATCAATAAGGGATGTAATACAGTTAATGCCTGTGGTACCTTTGAGCTAATTAKTAAAATGCATCATTACATTGAGTATTTAATACAAAAAGAATAAGCAAAGAAAATGAAATATAATCTACAAAAAATATTACACTTGCCTGGTTGATGACTGAAGATAAAAAAAAAATCATGAATTATATAACCTTACATCCCAAACTAAAAAATTTAAARTGTTTTATGAGGAAAGTTACACAGCCAAGTAAAAGCATTTAACCATAGAGTAAAAGTGGCAGAAGAGTGAACTTGAGAAAACAGGACAATGCAATTCCACAGATGGAGCACAAGACAGGTCGAGAGGAGGATCTTCATTGCGTAGAGCAGGCCTCCTAAATACCCGCCTAAACTTAGCTGCTTTAATAATTTATCCACTGAATTATTATTTCCTGAGAAACTGTATATTTTAAGCTGAGTTCTGGCACCTTCCAAGCAAGACCAACATGTACAGGGTGGGAACTTAGAGTCCYGACCATTGTTTCACTATGGACTCAGCATTTCCAGCAGTAGAATCACCCATAGATATGCAGTAATATCTATTCATAAGAAGTTGGGGTTCTCAAAAAGCTGCTTTCAAGAATTCTACAGTGCAATTAAGACTGCTGCACTAATGGGTTTGACTACAAAAGTGTGCCCCCTTTCCTCCATGCCCTGTTTCTCTTTCCCATCCTTGGAGCACGCTGGACCTCACAGCTGGAAGTTGTGACAGGGCAGGGCAGGTTTGCTCCTCCAGGGCTGGTGACCATGCTGGCACCTCATCCCACTCTGCAGGTGGCTGCAAAGAGGCACAACCSCCTGCAGGGGCAGTATCTCCAGGTRTCCTGGCCCTGTGCATGTTTATAGTGCTGCAGTTGGATGGAAAGAAGCATCAGCTCCTGGGTGAGAGCTCTGCAGCCTGGAAACAACGCCAGGCTCTGAGCGGCTGCACGGATGCTGCAGTGAAACCCAGCTGGGTGGGCACTTCCCAARTATCTGGGACATGAATTGCCTCTCTCAGAGCTTCTCTAGTTCTTCCTACAAGAAACAAAGCTGCTGTGATCCTTGGTGCAGTTTAAAAACCACCACGTGGGGTGTAGCTTAAGAGAAACATGATGGGTCACAAGAAACATTCACGGAGGAAGAATCTTTGTATTAACAGTGGATGAACTCCCTTGGCTAGATTTCCACTAAATRTCTATATTTATTTATTACTATTTGTTGCTACTCCACTTTGTACTTCACTTCTTCTACTGCTTGTGTTGTACTGAAGTTGAATTTCCATGCTCCAGGTTTGTAAGTACTTTTTGCCATGGTTAAAAAGCGACAGTACTCAACCACAGGGGCTTCCACTGAACACACAAGCCAGTCTCACAGCTAAAAATATTCAGAAGCTGCATGTAAAATGTATTTCTCTTCCTAAAAATCTCTTCCTAAAAATAAATTTTTTATATGCATATATGTAATTTAAGACTGTATTCCAAGGATAGAAAAATTACAGGAATGCTTCATAACTACCAGTGCTGTGAAAGTGCTCTTTTAAAATATAAGAAACCTTAGAATGGAATGCTTGAAGTGGTAAGGTTTCCCATTCTGGTGTGCTTTTGGTTACTCTAAGCTCTATTTCTACTCTTGACCGAATGCTCTTCCCCACCATAAGCAGATAAATGTTTCCTGAATAAGCTGTCATTGAAACAGATACTTCTTGGCACAAATTTCTATGACTAGGCACTTTCTAATGAAAAAAAAGTCAATCAAAAATTCTCAGTAAGTTTCATACAAATAATCATTGAAATTAGACAAGAAGTAAATGGACTTGGCATGTTATACCAGCATTGTTTCCAAGCACAAGGCATGGAAAACAGAAGCTCCTAGAGTGGTTTTAAAGTGAAAGTGTAATTGAATTGCATATATATTAATCCAAACAGTATTTTTCTTGCTTTTAATCCACTGGAACTGGCAATTTATATTCACAAGCAGTTCTGCCCAAGTAACCAACCTTAAAATGCCTTTGTATTTAAATAGAGTGACATCTGACATTTCTGTATCCATGTCTTTTCAGACCTCTGTTTACCCTCTGGAAGGTGCCAGCATAGGGGGAGAGTAGGGTAAAGTGAGAATTTGCCTGCTGGTTCGAGGACAGCTGGAATTCTGATTTACTGTGAAAGTTCAGGATGTCCCAATTAAATCAGGACACTTGAGAGATATGAAGACTTAAATGTCCCCCAAAAGCTTTGGTTTAATGTGATTAAGCTGGCTGGTTTTGCTAATGACAGACACTTTCCAAATTGCAGAAAAATGGTAAGTAGGTGTAATGGGGTTTTACTGTTGTGTACTTATGAGAATATGCCCCCAGAAAAGATTTGTCTTCCTTGCTTCCATTTTCTATTGAATGCCAATTATTTTTAACTTCTGGAACATATAATATAATCCTCCTTGAAATACATGATGCCCTTAGCTCTTGGGAACATCATGGTCTTTTATTTTTACCCCACACTCCTTGCTCTTTTCTTCTTTGAACTTCACTTGGTGATTTTTAGATTGCAATGCCTTTATGAAACCAYGTCAATGCCTATGACTTCTTCATGTGCACAGCGCTGTTTATGCAGTGAGTACTAACTGACCACAAGGTGTGAAGGAAATGTCCTGAACTGTGCTGTGTAATGCTGGACAAACGTGCAGGGCAGATGGAGTTTTGAACAGGTGAAAAACCACTAAGCCCTAAATATCTGATCAACATTAGGATCTGCTCTCAGCTGGAATTATTGGTGAACTGTAAGCAAATGTAACTTTATTGCATAACTTTCACAAAGACAAGCTTTCTCCAAGAACTGAAAGGGCAAATAAAGGAAAATGTGTGTTCTGCACTGCAGAAACAGCCTAAAAAGGAATGAATAATAGAAAGAAAATCCACTTACAAGCTCATAATTTTTAAATTTCTGTAATTGTCTAATGTTATTTAAACACCACACGCACACRTTTTAAGTCAGTGATAAGTTACCATTTGCCATGAAATGTCTTTCTTTAGCATGATTGCGTCCTTCTCTCCCCACCATGACAGATTGTATTTAATTGAACAGTTGCTGGTTTAGAACTGTCATTAAAACTGCATATATTCAAATAGTCTTAGTACASCATATTGCCCTTTCAGTTCATTTTCTCCTTTTATGTAGCAGTAAATATCCCTTTGTGTTCTGGTTCTAATTTATTTAGAAATAATGTGCTTTTTGGTAAGTGCAAAGAATTTTTTTAAAGGATCAGCTAAGCTGGTTAAGTTGCTTGTTAATGTATTTTTTATTGACCTAGTGTCTCTCAGTCCTTACACCATGGAACTCCAGGGTCTTTGTTGACAGGATACACTTAGAGGAAATACTTGGATCTAGCTCTCACTTTTTTCCAAGATGGTTTTAAAAGGAAATTCATGCTATMAAAATAATCCTGGCCTTACATGAGAGAGAAATCTTGGCCTTTAAGCAGCCAACACAGATCCTGACTGTAGGCAAGCAGAGGAGAGACGTCTACCTCACTGGAGATTTGCCAGAAGGAAGAACTAGGGTGCTTAAGCCATATCCACACTACACATCCTTAAACCATGACACTCTGACTGGCTGAAGAAAATAGTTTTGGCTGCCCTCTCAGTTTGTACAGTCTGAGTTGCCCTTTGAACACAACCACTCAGAAAGTCAGAGAGCAAGCTGGTCGTACAGATGTTTCCAACAACATGTATATCCACACTTCCCTCCTATTCCCATTCCCACTGTTTCCATTCCTGGGATGGAACCAGCAGGAATAATGACTATTAAACATTATTGCCTACTCTGCAGCACTCACTACTTAAGCATTTTTAATCTCTTCTTTGTTTCCTCTTTTATTTGTTGGAGGGATGGACCTAGCTACACAAGAAGCTTAAATTAGAATAGCTAATTCTATAAAATGTAATAACTGTGAAAGACCATCATGCTGGAAGCAGTGGGCCAGACCTGTGGCTGCTGTGAGCTTCATCAGCATAGATGGAGCTGAGAGAAATCTTGATACACTGAGGATCCTGAGGATCTGGCCCATTGTTTGCTGATGATTGAAGTCCACAATGTCTGTGACTTTTATCTGACATGTGGAGGTTGCCCTGAAAGTTTCATAGACTATGAAATAAAAGGATAGTTATCACCAGTGACAAATCTAATGCTTGAAGAACTCTGATRTTGCTCATTCTTCAACAGTCTAAATGAAGCTTTACTCTTTTTTTGAGATTTTTCTAATAATATGGTTATGTATAGAGAAAATAAAATTAACACTTCATTACTATTCATCATATGGCACTGGAGACAAACTTGAGAAAATATACATTATTTACCATCAGCAACSTAACATTCCTTGAAATGAATTAAAAACAACAAAATAGAAAAGTATCACTAAGCTACTCACTAAGAATTCATCCAAGAAATAATCTAGCAAATTTGTTGKATGAGACATAATTGTACATTAATTAGGGAAACCTAAAACCCATCACTGTTAAGATGAAAATTAGGAACCAAAATTGAGGAGTTAGAAGAAGAGAAATTTCTTTGGACTAGAATTTCTCAAAACTCTTAAGTTATCGACAGCAGGAACAGAGTACTTAGAATCAGAAAGATCCATGATYGCTGATAAAATTTGCATGAGAGAGATGTATTTTTGTAAACACAGTTAATTTTATTGCCATGGACAAATTCTAGGATGATTTTTCAGACAAATATCGAATAGTTCCAGCCAAATCTCTGTCAAGCCAAGCTTTTATACCTGCAGAGAGCTATGGTAGAAAGAGAACACATATATACAGAGAACACCATCTCAGTGTCAAAACTGTTAAAATCTTTGCCAAAAGGATCTTATCATGTATGTGTACCCATGAAATAGTAAATAGAATTTGCAAGTGCATGTTTCTCAGTTGGCAAGCAGATATATAATGTGTATCTTTATTTAGATTGTACATGGGTACATAATGAGACACACACGTCTTTCTTAAACTGGTGCAAAACCTTTTTATATCACTGAGAGTTAGAACACTGTTCATAATCTGTAGTGTCACAGTATAAGCAAGTGGAAGATCATCAGTGCTGCCATGACACTAATGACCAAAAAAAAAATAAAAGAAGGAAGAAGCCACTCAAAGGCCTACACCTGGAAACACAATTGGAGTGTAACAACAGAACCACTGAGGTTGCCAGTGACTAGTTAAGCAGTCATAATGACATGCTAGCATGGGCTCTCTAAGTACAATTTTTGGTCAAGGACAGATTACTGTAAAAATGGTAATAAAAGACAATTTTATATTCCTTCATAATGAGCCTTCACAAAAGCAATATTAGTAATATGTGCTATATAAGCATATTTTGTACAAAGCCAATTAACCTCTTTATTTGAAAACAAGAGCTTCGTTTTTGTTGAATACAGCAGCTAATCCTTTGCAGCAGATAAATTTCAGCAAGTATGAGTGGAAAGAGTTGTACTTGCTGTGCCCCATGTTCTTCCACAATTGAAAGATTAAATATTTAATTTGCTAAATACTGGTATATATGAAGGTTAGGAAACTTTTGGTATAGGAAAAGCTGAGGCATCATCTGAGGACATGATAAATGTTTGCACTAAGTCCATCTTTCAATTTATTTCTTTTCTTGACCAGGTCAGCCCTACAGGTAAAAACACACCCTTTTTTGGTCAGCAAATTTCAGCTTGTGTTCAGTCAATAAAAGTCTATAATCAGCTTCAAATTAGCGTCATGATTGTATGGCTAACAAAAACACTGCTAAGACCAGCTAGGTTTGTTTTTTATTTAAAAATGTGGCAAAGTTGCATTGATAGACAAGGCAGTGCAACCATTGTTTCAACCAGTTAAGATTAATATATTTCTCTGATATGCTTAAGACAACATTCTACATATCACAGGGACAAATGCCTAATTACAGTCCTGTCTTTATAATTAGGACCACACAGCAATGGTAATTCCTGATTCATGGCAAGACTGATGAAGGGAATTAAGAATAAATAGTACATTGAATTAGGAACAAAGAGTATGACAGTGTGGCCAGAAAAACCTTTCAAAATTAAATTCCTGCTATAAGAAGATTGTAAAACAGGCTATGAGGAGGTAAAACAAGGCAGCWGATCCTCCGTTCAAGAGACGAGGCTTAAGTTAAGGTATTTTCTCTGGCAAAACCTCATTTGCAACATTTTCATCCAAAAGCAGCACCAATTTTTGGTCTCTACACAAGAACAGAGAGACACTGAGGAAGGCTTAACCTTTTGTTCTGCCCCAACCAGACAGGACTACTAGACTGTGGCCTCAGCAAGGGACAGGACATTAGAACAATCTATTATCTTTCTATACTCAAAGAACAGAAAGCTTCTTATTACAGGTAATACATTTAATTTTGAAAACAGATCTATTTTCCTTACATGTAATTGAGTTTTGTTACAGAACACAAAACAAGGAGGGCTCACTGTCATTTGCAATGGAAAGAGGTCGATATCAAAGGACACAGACTTGAGTTCCCTTTTATTTTCGAGGGCATAAGTTTCTTTATGAAAGGTTTCCAGAACACAAGAACCTCTGCTTTCTGCATCCATAGAGGATAAATACTGTTTTCACTGGATTAAGGTCCCAGCTGAACCTAACACATATTTTTTYCCTCTTCAAACAGAAGTTTCAGTGAGTTCAGAGACCAGCTGCAGTCAGGTCTCCCATACCTTAACCCCCTCTTGACTGGATTTCTCTGCTCTTACTTTGCTGTTGAATGTGGCTCTGGTTTTTACCACCTTGTCTAAAGAGGCAGCAGGACTTGCCCTAACCTGTGTGACCTTCTTTCACATCCTGAGGAAAAAAAGGCAGGCTGCTGGCATTGTGCAGGTTGGTTCTGCTGCAAGAATGGCTGTTGAAGAGGAATGGCTGATTCAGCACTATTTGAAAATCATTTTGGCATGTCTTAGTAGGATGTTACTGGTGAGCTAAAAGAAGAATGGTGATATTAGAGCATAAATATATTTTTTTCAAAATACAGGAACCATCCAATTAAAATATAAGTCACTTGTGTCAGGGACTATCTATTTGTACATGACCAACATTACTGAGGAACTAGTTTATAAGATGACAAGATTAAATAAAAAATAATGACAATAAGAATAAGAACAGAAGAGATGTTGAAAGTGTTGGGGGGTTTTTAATGGTTGGAAAGGAATATGTAAATTCTACATATAAATGTCAAGCACGCAGGTGCCATGATACACGCTAAGCTTCCAAATAATATTATATTTGATCACTTTAGACAACAAAACGAGAAAAATGCCCTTTTTGGAACCTGGGTGTTCAGATGAGGACACAAAATTATGTCTCTTCTTTAAAGCCATAAGCAGATTGTCTAATTTCTCCATCTACACATTACTATGTTCCTTTATAATTTCTGTATCTCAGCAACCACACATCCTCCAATGGACACAGGACTTCAGCTCCCCATACTCTGAAAACTGTGTCCATTTATACTCACACTATATCACTGCCACCTGCTGAGCATGACATTCTCCTCTAGCTTTCTTAGAAACATGAGGAGAATATAGCTCCTGGTGAAACCTTTCCTCTTCCTCTATTCTCAAAAAAGTGACAGCTGGGTGGGTGACTTCACTTGGCTGCTTTAGGTATCAGTGAGGTACTGCTCAAGCTATCTGTATCAAGACTCCAGGGTTCCTATATCCATGAGGATAACTGGAGTTTTCCTAAGCTACATCCAAGCATTAAAGTGAGACAGTAGAAAAAAAAAGAATATTTTTCACGTGTTAAAAGTGTAGACCTGAAAACCACGGTRATTTTCTTTCCTTGTAAAAAAATCTCATATTTGTCTTGTGTTGTCTCCATTTTGCAGTGGGAAAGCACAGAGTCCTCTGTAAAACTACCATACACTGTTGTATATTTTATCTCCTGGTAACTGTACATCTTAAGAAACTCTTACTGCAGCTGGATATCATTTAAATAACAAAAAAACCTAAATTTTCCAAAACAGAGAGAGATAATTGGTATCACCTTATACTATTCATAAGAGGAGTTTCTGGAGAGGAAGTATAATCTGGGTCATTTTCTTACCCTCTACTGAAAGAATGCTCACTGTTGAAATGAACTCTTAAAATAAACTTAAAGTAATGTTTACAGCTGCTTTACTAAAAATATGAGAAATAAAGGGAACATGTGATCCTGTCTGCAATTCCTGTCAAAATCACAATGCAAGACAGTTCTGCWGCAGATAACATTGATTAATGTTCCCATACAGCAACGACAGCATACATTTATGGACAGACTGGTGAACCTTTGCCAAAGCTCACTAAAAGCAGCTGCAAGGCAGGACTGACTTTTAACCTCCCCCTTTTAATGCAGGAACTTCTTGGCATAAAAACTGTGCTGGTAGCATACAACCTGCAGGGTTATCATTACAAAAACAGATTTGGCCAGCAGGACATCTCCATTTCCTGAATAAACTCCTGACAGATTACATGGAAGTTAAGTTTTACAGGCATATCTGGAAGCTGGAGGAAGAAGCAACCAGAAGCTGTTAATTCTGAGGATACTTTGAAAAAGATCCCCACATTTTTGATGTGACAATTTCCATTTTCATTGGTTAACAAGTAATATTATTTGTTATGAGAAGTGAACCCCTGCAGAGTGTTCTCCACTGGTGAAAGCTGTGCATATGAATCCTTATTTCTGCAGACAAAGCGATCTCTGAACAGCGGAGTGGAGCTTTTGCTTTTCTCAAAAATGTATTGTGAAGGTGCAGGAGAATTGTTCTTGCTTTCTGTAGAGTCATGTGTGGTTGAAGCCAGAGTGCCAAAAGTAGATTTTCTATGAGTCAAAAAAGGATATTGTAGGAGAACAATGGTATTTTCCTTCTCTTTGGGGACAGGAAAWCAGGGAATTCCTTAATAAGGGATGCTGATTAAGGAAAGATGCTTTTTACTACTCAGAAGGTTATAGTCATGTCAAATTCCATTTTCTGATTTCAGCAATATATTATTAGTGTCATTTTCTGGAACAAATGATGCTGTAAATAATTCCAGCAAGTGCACTTAATATAGATTTGTTTGCTAAGTGGCGGTGTCTCCCGCCAGGGTTAAAGGTAGAATAAAATGCTGTTTATCCCACGGGGAAAAGAAATGATGAGATTTCTTACTTCCTCCCTTGTTTCTGTCTGTGAGCCATTGTGATCCCAGGTCAGAAGGTCTATCACACGCTAAAGGAGGAATTCTTGCACTGAGCCCTTTGTTTCTGCAGAGCAGTATCAGTGGCCCATTGTGCCATTCATTAATGTCCCATCTCTTTGCTTCTTCTTCTGCTTCTATTAAAAAAAATCCTGCCTACTTTTGGAAAGAAGTTCTGTGCTCAGCTGTTTAATTCTGGATTACAGCTTTCCTAATAACCCAAAGTGAGAGTGTTAAAGCAGCTGGAGGTGACATGTTAGAGCTGGAAAAAAAATGAGTTCCTTCTGAGAAAAGAACTGTTTAAGATATATTATTTTTCATTCAAATGAGAGCTCCCAGAATCCTTTTGGGCCCAGTCCCACATCCACTCATCCCTTTGACATTTCACTCCAGGAAAGCCAACAGAAGCATCACCAGGCAGCCACCTGTGAGAACGTGCATGGACAGAGCCTTATTCCATCAGTTTGGTGGAAGACAAAAAAAGATGGAGACAGTTTTGCAGTCTCAGCTACTGGCTGTGAAAAAAAAAAATCACAAAATCACGAAAATCACAAAATCCAAACAGCTGCTAACTAGCTTAACTATGTGAATTACTCTCCTAAAAGATCCAGATGGTCTATATTGGTGCAGAATCCTATCAGAACACACACTTTCAAAAAAAAACAGCAACTGCAAAACTCTTGTTCTCAAACTGAAAGCTGCAAGCAATTCTTTCTATGAAGAAATGTTTGTAAATGGTTCATCTTTATACTGATTGCAGGCAAATGAAATTAATATCAAAACCAAAAAAGTTAGCCCTTCCAATTGCATGTAGAAACCATGGTCTGCCTCTTCCAACACACACTAATATGGGTTTCAAATCAAAAAGTGTCCAAACTCCTTTCATTTTTGGCCAAGAAGAAACTAGGCTTGCAGTAGTGAAATGATAATGCTAACATGGGTAAAATTTCCTAAAGCTGTTCAAACTTGCAGTCATGCTAACATGCTTTCAGATCCAAAATGTTTATTCTCTTAAGAATTAAAAAGAAATTGTTGAAAACAACGAATCTGCTCCTGAAAACTGTTACTTTTCTCCTGAGAATTGGTCTGAAAAATCACATCTGCTAGTAGAAATAAACAATCACTTTTCAGACAGTGACTCTGGTAGAATCCTCCCTGTCAACAGGCCCATTTTAATCAAATACCCTCTTATCAGGTAACTCACGCACAGAAACTGTAAATGTATTTTTTACGTGAAATTTTGTATGTACATTTGAATAGCTTTAACTTCAAAAGTCAGCTTGATTACATGTAAATTATCATGAGACACAAAAAAATGCACCTAGATCTCTTCCTCTGATTTATCTACCCATCTGTTTTGGTTTCAGATGATTTGTCTTGAGAGCACTAGAACACCTCCTGAAACATGCAAGATTAATCAGTCCTGCAATGGACTTATGTAAATGCTTAACTGTGAGGATGTGAGTTGTGTTGTTGACTTCACTGAATCTACTCACTGGCTTAAAACTTAGTCAGTCTGAATAAACAAACTGCATAGGTTTCATTTCTCTTCCCATCTTTCCTACAGACCAGATGGATTCATTGTCTTCTCTCCCTTCTAGTACTTTATTCAATTTTTCTCTTTTCTACCACTTGATTTTTCTCCTTAGTATAAGTATTTCCCTTCTTAGGAGAAGTTTTTACACTCTATAAAAAATTCTAACAGAGGACTTTGACCATCCTAGATAGATTTTTAGTGCACAGTGAGGATCTCAGCTATAACCAGAGCTCATCTATATTATTTTCACATAAATATGTTCAAAAACAACATCCATAACAATTTTGACAGACTATCAACTGTGTTAAACATTCTGATATATCCAGGTCAAGAAGCTGGTTTTCTTAGAGTCAGCTTAAGAAAGTGTATTTTCATTTTCACTCTAATGAGGAATTCAGCAGTATACAAATGAGGCTAGAAAACAATGGGAAGAAGGTGCTTTTCAGAAGTTAAATAGGAGTGGATTGAAAGAATCTGATTGCTTTTCCACTTTTCAGCTGAAAGGACATTGCACTTACAGGCAGCTTTATCAAGAAGCATCTTCTCCCAGTGCCACAAAAGTAGAATGTCTTTCCTCAAGGAAGAGCTGCAAGCATGCACCTATGTCTAGAACGGCTATTGACACAAAATTARGGGCATTACCATAATCTGGAATAATTTCTACTCTTCCATTATCAATAGGATTTAAGTTCTGGGATTTCCCCCCCACCTAAACTGATGGCACTGCTGTTCAAAATAGACCTTTTGTACAAATTACAACTACAAGTGGCACTGTTTGGCTGGCACATGAACCTCAACCAATTGTTTTCAGTTTGATTCATGCTGGGTGTGCCTTATTTCTCCCTTAAAGAAATAAAAAATGCCCATTTTCAAAAGGAAAGAAGCTGTGAATAATCTGTGTTTTATATAAGCATTGCTAGTAAGCAGAGCAGAATAAAGATGCCTTCATTTCACTAATGATTATGAAAAGATCGTATCAGACAATGACCTTGAGAAATGCTTCAGTGACCACAGTGTCAAGCTCTAAGTCCTAAGTGGGAATTCTTCAGCTAAGCTTTGACTTCACTTTCACTTATATGCCTAATTTTGCATCATTCATGTTAACATGATTTTTACTGATGACTTAAAAAAGGACAGAACAGAGCCCTGATGTGGAATAAGCTAAAAGAAATTAATGGACAGCTATATGTACAGCAGAGAACTGGATTTAACTGTGCATTTCCACTTCCTGGTTTCTTGATTTTCCAAGGACATCCTTCAGCATTTGATGTTGGTRCCAATTAGAGAGAAGGTGGAGGTAGAATTTACGGCACTGCCATCAACAAAACTCTCACTGAAGCAAATGGGAAATACGTGCATGAATTTGGCTGAGTGTCAGTAAGGTAGAAAAGAGCCAGCTGACTGATTTTTTCACTTTGTAGATGGACTAATAATCTCAAAGAATCAGTGGGAGAGAAATGTCTCTTTGTTAGGGCTTAAAAATAAAGTTTGTAGGTGAACTTCTTGTAACAGCAGTCCTCATAAGATTCAACAATACAAATCCGTATCATTCTCTTGCCATTCAAGGTCATGTTAACCTTCTTGAAGAAGAAGCCAAGAACTCCTTAAGTTAATCATCCTCTACATTGAGGCTGGTGCTTATTTGATTCTGAGGTTTTTGCTCAAGACGGAACAAGCAYGTGAAAAATTGGTGAAATGCAAGATTTCATTTACACAAGGTCAAATTGACCCAGATTTCGAGTGAGGTCCAAAGTATTATTGGTCCTTCACACAAGAAAAGTTCTGTGCGCAGCTCATTTAATATTTAAGAGGTTTGCATAAGAGTATGTAAAAGAGCATTTTCTTCTTGCTCTGCCAAGAAAGGTCAAATAACTGTTAATACTAGATAAACCTCGTGTGAGTTCGAGTCCCCAGAGTAACTGGGATTATGCCTAGTATTCTCAACGCACAACATTTTATTCAAGCAGCAAATCTATAGGAAGGGGCTACATCCACTACAGATCCAAGCTGTGCAGCTCTGTGGGCTCTGGTGGTGCCTGCTGAAGATCTGGGCCCCCAGTTTGCTAAGACAAGTAAGTGTAATGAGAACAGACAATTTATATCGACTGTGAGACTGGTAAAAAGCTTTTGAACATTCAGCTTTGGCTGTGATGTAGCTCAAAAATGCAGGCAGTTTTATTAAAAAGGAGTCACATTTTGAGTTGAATGACTTTATGACAATATAAATCTATGTTGTTGTGGTGTTAATATCTCACTGACTCAGGCCTAAACAACCAGTGTTTTCATTGGTGAAAAAGTTACTGGCTTGAAAATTAATGATTAATTTTATATTAAGTTTGGGAAAATGAGAACAGTGAAGTCAATAGCTCTAGCAAACAGCATGGTTTCCATATCACATTTAATTACACATGAGTTCATTAATATTATTTTTTTAAAAAAAGCACATTAAACCTTTCTTATAAATATTTTAGCAGTTACATAATGGACTGAGTTGTTATTTGCTGTGGGATATTTTTTCTTCATATTTTCCTTCTGTGCTATCTGTTGACATGTCAATAGACAGCTCAGGGGCAGGGACACTGAAGACACACGGCCAGTTTGGGACAAGCAGCATAACTGGTAACTGTGACAGGCAGAATCAGATCTGAGGTGATCCTTTTGTAGAATGTTACACCACACTGAAGAAGTTATTCACTTTTAGTGAGCAACTTTTAAGTGTTTGTCAGCTACTGCAATTGAAAGGGGAGCACAAAAGTTGTGACAAGTGGTGATATTTTTTCTTTAAGTATTTCCATAAGTTAGAGAGACAGAGCTGAGAAATCTTTAATGTAGAGGTCTTCTAGTATACATTGRTTATCTGCTGACTTTCCTTGTGCTGAAGGTCAGAAAGTTTGAAATTCCAGAAGGAGGTTTGAAATTCAGAGGAAGGGCTGCATCAGGCTTTGAAGACAGATTCAAGGATCAGTCTTCAATGGATCCCTGTCCCATTTCTGGCACACAAGAGCTCAGCTCCCTCCATCTATTAATGCAAGGGCACAAGACACTCTGCTGCAGCCCATTCCCAATGTAGCACCAGTTTGGCAAGGCCAGAAGCAGCCCTTGTGCTGTGGGAGGGTACAGGCTCAGCAGTGGTACTTATCTCTTCATCTGCTCAGCCCCTTCATGAGCTTTCACTCACAGTAGCCTGCAGACAGGCCAGGAATTCTGCATCATTTGTCTGTAAATCCAGGGCTTGTCTTGCAACCACAAGCCACTGCATAATTTATAAAATGCAGACTGCTCTCTGCTTCTTAAACACAACCCGTCCTAGTCTGAACACCTCTTTAAATTGAGTATTGTCTTATGCACTTTGATTGTGTGTGGAAATATACTGCTTCAAGGTAAAAGGAGAGGAGTTGAATTATTATCCTGAAGGCTGTTTGTACACTTCCATGATCCACCCACTCATCTTACCTTGAGGGCGATGTGAATTGCATGGGCTGGTCAAGAACAGAGCAGAGCAGTCAAGTGCTGACTGACAAGGTTGCCCCTCCTAAGTGCTGGCTCTGAGCTCTGATCTCTGAGCACTATTGATACTCAGCAGTGAAGCAGAACTGCTGACGTTCCTGCTGGGCTCCACACAGAAACCTGAACATCACCACTGCATTCTCAAATTGGAGCCAGAGTTCAAGGAAGAAAATTCAAAACAGGGATTTTCATCTTAAATGAAAGATGTTTTCGCTGTGGCTCCTATTCAGGTCTATACTCAAACTTTAACCTAACTTTAAACATTGCACCTAACTTTAAACATTAAAACCCTATTGTGTACTAGAAGGCTAGAAGTCAGCTTTGTGATTGAACTTAGCTTGCTGAACTTAGGCCTATATCAAGAGAGAAAGCTCTAAAGCTCTTCTCTTTATTAAAAATATATTTCTACCGAGAGTTGATATGTTCCAGATATGGCAGCAGACCACATTTCTTAAAAGTTACCTCATGGTCTCCAACCTTCCTGATGACACTGTAAACCACAGGTTATCAAACCATATTTAAAGTGTATGCATATAGAAAACTCCATTACAAAGAGAGCTATCACAGCTGGCCTGGCCGTTCTTACTTTATTACAGAAGAAAACCAAATATGTATGCATGTGTATCTACATATCTGTGTGTATTTCATTTTCAAAAAACAAAAGCAAATTCCTGGCCCTTGGAAAATAATTACCTTCCCATGTATTTCAGCAGGGCAGGATTTCTCATATTTCTCATCAGCAGTTTGATCTCTAACCTGATTTCCCTGTGAATGTGGTTTAAACTTTACCCAGTTCTTTTTCTTCCCCCTACTTCTTGTTTTATAAATGTGAAAACATAATTAACTGTGATTATAAAAAGAAAACTTTGCATTTACACAGGCATGTTTTTTTACCTTCATTAACTAGAAATGTGTCTTTATAAGTTTTACAACTATAGTAGAATATTACCTATAAGTAAAATAGTTATTTTTCATTATTCCCCTGAGGTACACTTGAAAGCTAAAGCAATAATAAAATAATTGACAAAAGTAAATTTTAAATATTTAGGTGTGCTTAAGGAAAAAAACCCAAACAGCAAAATTAAAGAGAAGGGAAAATATGCAAAAAGTGAGTGTTAAAAATGTTGCTGCTCTTAGAACTTGCTTGTGAGAGTAATAAGATTGCCCAGTGTTATGGAGCAAGCCACAGATGGGCGCGTGGTGGGCACATCTCTGTAAGGACTCTCACCATTGCCACATGCTGCTGCTGATGATGAAAAAGGGGGAAAATGAGAGATGGAAGAAGCACAGACTGTAAACTTAATGCAGTGCTTTAAAAGAAATTGAGTGGGATGGATTCTTAGCCGCCTAATTCATGTGTTATAGAGAACTTTGTGTACATTTTCCAGCTTTTCTACTGAATACTTCTCCCAACAACATGAGGTGTATGAGTGGATGGCTGAGTCAAGTTCATTGCAAATAAGGTAATAAAAAACCAAAAATATTATACCTGGGTAGGTACAATGGAAGAGGAAACCAGCACTGGAAGGATTTTCTTGTAAAGGGGATACTGTCAGAGGGCTACCCATCACTGGAAAGTCATCCTTTATTTCTAGTACTGGTTTACAAAGGCAAAGTACCATCAAAACTTAGGTGGGATACCTATGTATGTCATCTGTGTGGCATGCAGGTGGATGTATGGAAATAATGCTGAATAGCCTAGACATGCAAATCCTCAGACCTTTTGAAAGCTCTGGTTTGGACATGGGCAGGGAGATGCTCCTTTGCTCCCTCAACCCTCTGAAGTCACATTCTGACTCCAGGGTGGACAAATCACCACCGTCAGCTGCTAAATTAATTGAACTAAAAATTGAGGGAGAGGGACCCACACTTCACCCACTCCACATGCAGGAAAATTCAGGAAGTGGGGGGAGGAAAGGGGAGGCTTCCTGATCCGCCAACTAGACCACTCTGTGAACACTTTCAAACAACACACCTTCAAATCCTTGTCTAGACATGGCCTTATGCAAGCCAGAGATAAGAATCAGCCCCTGAATGGGTGTTTTGTTATATAACCACCCATGAGGCACAGGGAGTTAAACATTTGCAGTAGTTTGTAACATTCCTAAAGCATTACGTTCCCAGCAAAGTGGATTATCTTGTCTCATTTTTCTCTGATGAACAATCAACTTCGATCTTGACACATGAATTTATTATGCATGGGTTAGACAAACTCAGCCTTAATAAGCTGCAGTTAAAAACCTCACTTTGTGTTTGTGGAGAGAAAACAGCTCCTAGGTTGCCTGGCAGGGGTATGAAAACGAAATCAGGCTTCTCTACCCTCATCCAGCTCAGGTTGGATGTCTAAATTCCAAAGATGTGATTTTTTTCTATAGGTTTTGCTAGATATTTGATTGCTTTGTTGGAACAGTTCCACAGTAGCTGACTGAGCTGACCTCCAGATGTATCTCCTCCAGGGCATTATGTTCTGTTTCGCATTATCAGCTGCATGCTCCAAAGGTTAGGTTGTGAGAGCTTGGGTGGGGCTTTTAACTCCTTCTTCTATCCCAGCAATCCTGACGTGCCTGTTCTCCTGCTCTTCCCTGGCTGATTCTACCCAACAGTGRAAGAAGCACAATACAAACTCAGCTTGATTTAATAATTGCAGTCATGATTTATGTGCAACGGTGTCACTTCACTGAGCATTGATTTGATAGATAATGGAAAGCATGTGCCTGGCTTATTTGGAAAGTTTATTTGACACTACAGATTCTTGAAGGAATGTGCAGAAACTTCTAAATACATGGAACAAACTCACCTGGTGTAAATCAGGTGTCTGAATTGACAAGAGCAGTAATGGGTAAGGCAGTAATTAGTATGCATAACTATTTCAAGGTGAGTAAAGTAATACAGTTCCAGTGCCCAGAGTGTCATTGATTTACGCCAGCTGAGGATATGGCCTGTAGAACTGACAAGAAATGGCTATGCCTACTAATTACTGAAACTGCTAATGTATTTCAGCTGGTACTAACTGGTTTTATGTCACTGGAAAATCACAGAAGGGCTGGCTCTTGCAGATCAGATGCCAACCTGTTGGTGAAGTTTTTTTGGTTAAATGTCCAGGAAAGTGGGGCTGCGTTTTGGGTGGTGACTGTTCTTGTTAACATTAAACCCAGATCACACTTCTCACTAATTTGGGCATCCTCCTTACAGTTTGCACTGTCTTCTTCACAGATTGGGGCAGGATGAAAAGCTGATCTTTGGGTTAGCCTTCTGGCATAGTGTGGTTTAGGATGCTTTTGACACTATTACAATTTCAGGTGGTCACTCAGGAAGAAGCAGCTGGTGAGTACAGAACACTGCCATACTTGGTACTTGCTGTGGTTTGTAAGCAGCAAGAGCTGAAAACGTGTGGGAAGTGCTTTAAATGGGCTAACACAGTTTCTAATTTATGTAGAGGGTATTGAGGGTTATACTGCATGCCATATTTTGTCCTGTCAGATTTATGTCTCACATCACTTCAGTCACAGGTAYGTCTTTCCAGGGATTCAAATCATCACTGAAGGTAAAAGCCCTCACAGACATGAGGACACCAAAGTCCTTCAGAGCCCGGCCATAGGGTGAGTGAGCATTATTTCCCAGCTTCTGTTTGGTTCAATTCAAGGCCTGTGATGTTTTGACATGGAGGAATGTTTTTTTGTTCCTGAATCAAGTTTCTTTAGAACCTCATTGGTAACTATTGGCATAATTGCCAGTGGGAMTTCACCATGCAAGAATATTTAGAAGGATTTTTAGGGCTGAGTTCTCTGCCCTGGCTTTACTCTACTGCCACTGACACAAGAACACTGAAACTCCCTGGAAATGTTTAGCTCTAAGACATTTTTCATATACTGGTGTGCTCAGCAAATACAAAATATTCTGGGAAATAACTAAACCTTTGCTGCTATTTCCTGGCAAGGAAGTTCCCTTTGTAGTTTTAGGCTGGAAGACAAACAAGTGAGCCCAAGACTGTTCATGTTCACAGAGTAACTTTTATTTACATAGTCAGTAACCCTGGAAAACAGATGGTTACAGAAACATGTGGGCAACTCCTTCACCTTCCATTCCCAGTTCAGTGCTGTTGGATAAAAGCCACATTAACTCTAAAGCATGTGGTAAGAATTAGACAGGAAAATTCCCCTTAAAGAAATAGAGTTACAAATCTAACAATTTTTCTTCTCAAGGCTAAAATTCCTGTCCACAAGACAGCAACAGAAAAAAAAAAAGTAAACATCTCTGCACTTTTTTTTGTGACCTGTGTTAGAAAAATGTAAATGAAGAAATGATAGAATAAAGTTGTGTTATTTTCTTGCTTTCACAGTCTAAAACAAAACCTAATATTAATTGTCACAAGTATCTTTGTGCTAATACCTCCTTTTCATTCAATTGACAGGCTCTGTTGTGTTATAATGTTAATCCATTTTGACAATACAGACAGGATATCTTCATAAAAAACAGATCTTAACAAGACTTTCTGTTGACCTTTACCACATAGCTAGGTTATTTTCATAATTTACCTTGATTATCCTCACTTCAGCTGTAGCCACAGTAYTTTAGAAAAAAATTCAACTAAAACCAAATTGGTCAATTAAAAACATCATCTGAGATTTAAGATACTACTTGATCAGATGTTTTGAGTTTTAAATTACTAAGTTTGTTACAGTTTACTTGTCTTAATATTATTCAATATTGCTGTGCATGCTTTTACTAACACAACTGCTAATAAATCATTCTGAAAGAAGAAAAAGTATTATTTGGTATTAAGCCAGATTGCTTTTTTTTTTACCCATTTTTCTTTCTTTCTTGGAGCTGTTTAACCACAGGGTTGGCTCTGGCAATATATAAGTACCTAAACTTTAAATAACAGCTTTTGTCCACTCTGTTGCACTCATCCATTAGATCTCTTACATTTTCCTTATTCTTACATAGAAAATAAATATATAAAGCCTGGTTCTTCATTGTCTACTCTGTGAGTAGTCATTATGCCCTTRCAAGAAAAACACAACATGAAAGGAAAAAAATCTGACTGGTAGCACAATGGATTTGTTTTGAACTCACCGCAATAATTACACAARGTGATGAGTGATGAAGAATCCAGCTCATTATTGCTGAGAAGCACCTATCTTTTAGCTGGTACTGCATATCATAGATATAAAGGCCCTGGTTTATTACAGTGATTATTATTAGTCCAGTTGCCAATCCAAAGATCATATTTGATTGTTCCAAGTGCAGCAGAATACTAATCTATTTCCCTTCTTCATTCTTCCTCTATGCTTGTATAGACAGGTACATTAATCTACTCTGCCAAGAACGATCTTTTTATCTATGCAGAACTAAAATGATTCTTCCCTCTTATCACCATCTTCCTCTATGCAGAAGATAAACCAAAAACGTTTCCTCACCTCATGTTTTTGTCAGTTCTCTGCTAGGAGGGTGATCAGATCATTTTTAATTGCATACYGAGCAACAAATATCTGACGTTTGCATTTGAGTGACTAAGAGCTGAATTTTGTTGACAATATTAATATGCTCTGCTGTTTAATGTATATCAATTTTTAGAAGTTTAATCAGATTAACACTTTGCTGAGGACTCACAGGAATACCTCATTCTGACAATACTCAATGTTTGTCATTCACCAGATAACACCAAGCTAAATTCCTTCACCCCAAAGATTCTGCATGCATCACATCCCAGGGTATCCTGGGAAGGAAACAGCAGTGCAAATAGACCCAGCTCTTAGAAAAGAGGTTTCAAAAGACTGGATGATCCCACCAAACAGCTTGCTAGCAAGAAAAAGGGGCAGTCCCACTCATCCCCTTCCCTTTCCTCGGGCACTGCTCTTACCTCCTGTCAAACAGACTGAGCACAGTGAAATGGCCAAATGAATCATCTTCTGGAGGCCTAGTGACCTCATGGGAGGAATTTCACCATCATCTCTTTGGAAGGCAGGATCAAGCCTGTAGGGGCACTCTGAAGTAATTTAGCTGTGGGAGGAAGAATCTAAACTTATATGATCTTCAGCTTGGCTGGAGGGACATGTTTTCATGCAAAATTTTCATGAAATTGGAAGCGGTGTAAAATTTTCTTTTGACAGTGTTTGGCTGTTTGATTCATGTTTGAGATTTACCTAGGGCTCTAACTAAAAGAGAGAAGAATGAATGAAGAGGATCTCATCTGCTTGTTAGCCTATGAGTCAGCGTGGTAAGATGCAAGGTGTGACCCAAGTGCATTTTTGGGTGACATGTTAAAGCAAAGTTCTGACCACTTTGCTCATTAAAGATCCCACTGCAGTAATTATATCGGTAAAGTGTGTTAACTCTGATGGCCTGGCCAGATGCCAAACTTCAGAATTGCATTCTCCCATCTTTGTTTCAAGTGGACACTGTAGTCTTCATTTCCTCTCCAAAACAGCTCTCTTATTCTAGACTACTAAATCCTTCCTGTGTTTCACCATAAAGTTTCAGCACTGTAATAGATTAAACAATCATTAAATGCTTTCTGTATCAAATTGTAAAGCAGGGGAGTATTTCACAAGATGAAAGGCAGTATAAAAATGTAAACTACTAATAGTTTTGGGCCCGCTCACTGCAATACAAAATTTGGCCAGTGGCAAAAAGTAATCAGCTGAGGGAGAGTTGAGTGGCTCCATTACCCATTGATGTGCAACATTTCTCCCAGCATGTTCAGTGTCATGAATGCATAAGTTTGACCTAAAAATCAGATCTTTATGTATATCGTGGTACTGGCTCRGTTTTCTTTTTTAGGTCAGATTCTCAACAGATTTATGCTGCAAGCAGTTACGAATTCTGCTTGAGAGACACTTGTGTTAAAAACAAAAAAAGGCAGTACTTGGGCTTGGTTGCCTGTGTGGGCTCAATGCAGGAGAGTGATTTCATAAAGAACACAAACAAGACATCTGTGTCAAAGTTCTCCCCTGCCTGATGCTAGCACTGGGTGTTTAGAGAGAGAACATAAGAGGAGGGCACACCTGTAGCAGTATTTCCCTTGGTAATATCTCCCCAGATTCTCTCTCTACAGGGTTGTACGCAGAGAAACAATACACAGGATTGTGGTGTGAAGAAATGATACACAGATGTAGTGACACTGACAATGCAATTTGCATAATATGGTAATGAATGCATTATAGTTCCGACTACATACATGATCAAAGCATCCATTGTAAATGATAATGCAAATTAATTTTAGGCTCATTATTATTAATTGGACCTGAATAAAAATCAGATTCTGTAAAAATAGAATAAAGAAACAAACTGAAACTATTTAGGGAAACAGACATTAATGTGATTRTTCTCTCTCACTCACAGTTAGGCACATGCTCTTTCTGCCTTCCCTGGTATTATTTCAGACAGAAATTCTCCTTTATTCTGCAGCTCATTCTCTTGGTTTCTCTTTTGATGTTCATGTCACTCAGCACACTTTCTTAAATGTATTATTAAGGTCTGCATGGTCTAATAGGTTGTGATTACCCTAAGYTTGATTCATTCCTTTTCCAAATTAAATCAAGTTTGGGCTTGAATAATGTTGATAGGGAMATTTGCGTAAACTAAGTTTGTTACTCCAGTAATGGGGTTGTTTTTGTGAATTAATGGGTCATTTGTTTTTAAAAACAGAACACCAGCATGTTCCTGATGTTCCTGCCCCTTCTAATAACTCTGTAATGGTGATCTTCTGTCCTGTTGTAATGGTTTCTAGCTTCTGCAGTGCCTGGAGATAAGAGAAGGATAAAACTCTAGTACYAAAGTTCCTGTCCTGAAGTGGGTTTAAAATTATTTAATCATGTAATGTAATTATATTCTGATTTTTGCTAAATATTTACATTTGGCGAGACTACTTTTTTTTCCTAGACAGTACTAGAATGTGATCTTCAGTGACTACGAAATTATTTAGCATTGATAGCTCTCACCTGTAAGAAGTGCATGTTCCTGAGAATGAGAGCCACCATTAAGATATGAGCATCTTTTTTCTCTCTTTGAATATTTGGACTTAACAATAAACATACTTGCATGCATTGGGCAAAGACTGCATGCAGTTGTAGAYGCAAAACAATATTTAATTTCTTCCTAAATTGAAGAAGCTAAAGAGAACAGATAAAGTTTGTGATCTCATTTCTAGGAACATTCGCCTGTCTCTCCTTAGTAAGATCTTAACGAATTCGCTCTGGCATTTTAAAGGAAATGCCATTTTAAGTAATAATTATTCTTATTCATTTCCTTATTGTTATTATTTTCTTTATTATAGTTCTTGTGATTTATTTATATGTGGCATTGTAAGAAATGCTAACAAAACAGTATCTTTTTTTTTTTTGCGTGATTCATACTATATTGATACTTATAAAGGAAGTGACATTGCACAGACCTTATTATCTTTATATCATGGGATGTATTGCTTCATACCCAATCACTTTCCTAAAATAATTTTGTAAAATGTGTTGAGTGCTGTTACATTTATTACACAGTGGCTACCTTTGAACAAACAGGCCCAATATAAATATAATATATACATATTTATATATAAAAAGAGAGACAGTGTGTATATATGTATATAAATATATGTATATATCCTCTGATCCATTATTGCCTACATCACTTACAGAGAGCAAAGGTAGAGTGAAAACTGTATGGCTAAAGGAAGGTATTTTGTCCCTGTCCCTTGATGGCTACTCACACTTTTACCCTGCTCTATTTCAGTTGTTCTCACCCTGTCTCCTTCAAGAGAGATACATGCAAGGAAAAGCTGAAATACTTTTCACATTGTTCAACATACAAAATATTTTGCTGGGGAAGTCCTGGTTACCAAATGTGTCTGCAGAAYGTGCAGGCACTAGCAGCACTAAAGCATGCACAAAAGATTGGCTTTGTCTCCTCTATTCATAATAAATTCACATTTTACTTCTTGTGCACTCGCTGAAGTCAGCAGGGCTCGAAGCAGAGTATGCAGATATTGATTTTAAATCCTGGACCAGAATCTCTCACTCTTCCCAAATTCCACATTTTTCAGAAATGCTGGTCACAATTTCAATAGCTGTAAAACTGGATGTTGCAGGTGTCTTGCATTGACAGCTGCAATTTTACTGATGTTGTGCAACACAGGATGTCCACTCTCATTACATCTCAAGACACAGGAAATGCAACTCAGTATCTGAATGCATAAGAAGGAAGGAGCCTTTTAAAGTTCAAGATAAGTGCCATGATTTTTAAGTTGCTGGAGGAGAAGAAGAGAGCATTTAATGGATCCTTTACTTAATTTTGAAACTTGCCTTTCATTTTTAATGCTTTCTAAAGGATTCAAGAAGCCTGTTGACACCAGTACACGCTGGTATATTAAAATCAATTACAGACTTTAATACTTATGTCTGCTGGCTTCCAACCCCCCAAAAGCCTGCTCTGAGGAGGTTCACAAATGAGAAGTGAAGAACTGTCAGGCATTTGCATCTTTATTGTGAAGACTGACTGAAGAGAAGCATGCAAAACACAAGGTGCTGCATATAAACCTTTGAATCAGAATGGGTTGCTACACAAATGATAAACAAAAAAAAAATATGTTGAGAAATATGCATATGTTCACTGCACTCAAAATGAGTCTGTTGCATTGTTTCCTGAGGCCATAATTTGCATCAGATGTTCAGCAGGATTCAAAATCTGACAAAATATTAATATGGACAACAGGAAATTGTCAAGGTGTAAGCCCAGGGTTTCTAAAAATCCTACTGGAGAGGTTGTACCTTCCTACATAGTAAGGCATAAGGCAATTCCTTATCGTCAAGAGCAAGAAGGAGGATTTTCCCAAGAATAAATGTTTATTTCTTTCTTAGTTCCTTAAGCTTTCTCTAAAATTCTGCTCACTAATGGTATGATGCTGGAAATTGTGGTCTCCTGCGGTCTGATCCAACATGATCATTCCTCCAGCTCTAATCAGGATGGATATTCAATAAATAAATAAGTCTTGTGACATGCAGAAGGAGGAAAAGGACAAAGCATTCCAGGCCAAGGTCAGAAAGTCCCTATGAGCTCTCTCTTCCAGATTACTCACTGTATTTCCTATTTTCACATGGTTTATTCTTGCAGACTTTGGCTTGCCTGATGCCTTTCCGTTTCACAGGATTTTTTTTTCCCAGATATTGACAATAGGTGTTTTGCCTTGGATGACAAGCATGGCAAACTGTAAAGTCATGTCCTAGAYGTTCTRGTGCATGCTCATATCCYGGTATGACCTCATTTTAAGGAATGYGATTGTGATTTCCAGCATTACAAGCTGAAGTCAGGATTTGGTATATCTGCCATACACCATGTGAAGTACTGTCTCTCTCTGAATTTCAGCTCATGCCAATACATCTTCATAGCCAATGCTGGGAAACATCCCCAATTACTGTGGCTGTTTATGGAGCACAAGAACAGAATATTTAATTTTACCAGCCTCTAAGGACAGCAAAGCTGAATTTGAACTCTAGTTAAAGTTTTGCTGATTACTCCTGACCTTTCTGGGACAAAGACATGAAGGTCACTGGAGTCATGACTTTTTTCACATTCTGCTTGTCTTTGTCATTCCCCTAATATTGCGGAGGACTAGAAACAAGAGCTGGGTGGTGTTTTTTTTCCCCCTGCCTGAAAATCTATTTAGATTAGTCACCAGGTTTTCCAGTCTACGGTCATTGAAGGTCATTTGGTTTACAGCTGAAATTCTCAATTGGAACCTCATCTTGTAATCAGAACTTAAAACCCAAGCGAGGTTTTGTATCTCCTCTGAAAGGGTAAGTTGTTGTGTGATTAGCTTCAGAATGTTAAATGGACTGGCTGTGTAATGATGGGTAATTTTGGGGGGCTTAAATTGCTCTGTGAGAAGACCTGTCTTGAATAATAATACGGGGCTATAGTATAAGGAACAGTATTCTAGGCTTCTCCTAAATGCTAATTCTATTACACATTAACATTTCCTTGGCTGTGAAATGGCAAAAGGCAGGCCAGCAAGATGTAAAAATCTTGCAAAGTGCATTTTCACTTATAGACTGTTCCTAAGAGCAGGCCGTTTCCTGAAAACGTCCCTTGAATAAGCATCCACTTACAGTGGTCATCATCGTACAGTCAGCATCTGCTAATAGCTGCTCCACAGCCTTGGCTGCTGGCAAACGCAGAGCATTTGTTGTAATCTAYAGAGTGATGGAAATGCCTGTAGAATTTTTGCACTGTTTTTTCAAAAACTATTCTTGGCCCTAAGTACGAGGCATCAGTCACACAATGGAGATGCACTCCCAGGGGCTGTTCACAAAGCCTGGTGTCCTGTACACTCTTTGGTTCTGTAAGACTGCTGGTGAGAATCTGAAAGCCCTCTTAATTTTTGATTGATTGATTGATTATTTTAATGTCTCTTTGGTCCCTGTGAAACTCAAACACAAATATTTACATTTATATGTATGTGTGTGTATATATAATTAGTTAAAACTGAAGGCTCCTTGAAGGAAACAATCCACCCCTGCCATGATATTGTTATTGAGGATAGTATTTAGCTTTGTTAGGGGAAACCAGTTTTTTCACCAACATCTCCTGACATACAAGCTGACCTTTGATTTCTTCATTGTTATTGCACTTTTGGTTCCCAGCTTCAGAGACTAACCCATGGATGGCTTCAGCATGTTCCACCTCCCTCTTTGTCCCAGTTGCTGCCTCCCTTTCTGCGTTTCCATTTGGCCTCCGTGCATGGATACAAGCAGGAGGTTATCCTGCACAGGGATGGGTGTCAGACACTGCCCTGGGCAGGCAGGGACAGCTTGAGGAGTGTCTCCAGTTGGAGATCTCCCCAGAGTCCCCCAGCACCACACCGTGACCTGTGATGTCAGCCTGTTGCTTGTTCTAGCAGGCAGTACTGTCACTCTTACTGGCAAGCTGGGCATTTCCAGAGCATCTCTGTGGGCAGATGGTTCATCCCCATCTTGGCTCCATTCTTAAGGAGTCTGAGTCATCACCCTTTGGACACACCTTGATTCCTCTCTGGGTTTGCAGGAGCTGACACCATCCAGCTCTTAATCTCTTCTCCAGAAGCACTAACCTCTAATGCCAGATTACCTTTTTCCTTTATCCTCTTCAGCTGCTCCACAAGCAGAACTTCTTTTAAGTGATTGCTTTTATATATTCACTTTACAGGGATTAAAAACAGTTCMGTGGATTTCAGAATACTTCACTCCAATAGATTCCAGCTCAGCAAGGCCACCAGCTTCCCAGGGTTTGCAGACAGCACAAACATGAATGCACCCTTATGCTCCATGGTTTTTAATATACAGGGATCCAAATTATGCTGCTGTTGCTTCACATCCCTCCAATGCAAAGATGATGGAAAAGTGAATATTTGGAAAAAAACCCCAGGCACGTAAAGAGTTAATACCATTCACAGCTACCTGTGTTTTTCAGTTGTCATTAGACTACTTTGGAGAACAAAAGCCAGCAAAGTCATTAAACAATTTTCTTCTACTCAAATTCATTTCATGAGTCAGATACATCCCAGGGATCTGGGCCTACATTTCGAAAGCGGGTTATTTTGCYGAGGCCAGGCTGACTTTTCCAGCTAGCTTTGTTTCTCCACAGCTGAGATCTCAGAAGAAATAAAAATCAGTTTAACTCATGTTAAAAGGTACCTTTTAACTCTGTGCACCCAGACCCATAAGCCTCCTGCCTCTCTCAGGCTGGCAATCAAATACCAGCACACTGGAGAATGCATTTACTTTTTGATGAAGTACAGACCCTAAAAAGCTAAGCTGGATACAAGGTCCATGACAAGCAAGGTCTTTTGCAGACAGAAACATGCAGCTGCAGAAAGGGTCAGCTTACAATGAATTACAGGAAGGTTATGGCTTGGGATGTTCTACTTTTTAATAGGCCATGGATTCTCCTGGATCTGTGTGGACACTCCACTGGCTCCAGGGGTCACGTCTCCAGCAATAGAGTGGGTAGCTGGGTGCTCCCTTCTAGCACACAATTTAGTTGATGCTCCTGAACGTAATGAATTTTGGCGGCAGGAATGATAATAGCAGACAATTGTTTGTCTCCAGTCCCTAAATTTTGTTAGAGAGTTAAAATAAACCTGTCTGCTTGACTAGTCTCATGTGCAACAAAACAAAAATAAGCCTTCACAAAGAATCATTTTCAAGCGCCATTTTACTTTGTGTCTTAGGCTCGCACATGCCTTTCATGTTTTCTGATATGTCAGATATCATAATGCAAAATAAATAACCAAGTGAAACATGCAGACATATTCTCTAGGTGACTTGTGATATAGAAAAAAGAGCTTTCTGCCACTTCCCTCACCTCCTTCCTAGTATATTTTTTTTTCCTTTCTAAGGCTTGCAGTGGATGCTTCTTTGTAGCATGGGCATGAAACACTAATGCTGTTTTAATACTGTACCGTTTTGCAGCATTTCAGAGCCCAGTCACAGCTCAGGACCCCCTGTGAGTTAGACATCGTGCAGACAGAACAAAGTCAGCCCTGGCTGTGAGGACAGCCCATCCCACACTGCGCCTCCCACGGCCACAGGAGACCCGCATTGTAAATGTTGACGCATTCAACACATCTGCCACACATGCAGATCATGGAGACAGTGACATTGCCTGAGACACTGGGGGGTTGGCAGCAGTGCCTGTTGGTTGCTAAATACATCATTCAAAAGGAACCATTTAAAAAAAAGAAAAAGCTTAAAGCTGGTGTTTGTCGTGTGAATGCAGCTTTGGAGGATCATGGGAGTGCAGCAGGACTTGTCAGGTCAAACATTTAAAAGTCCACCAAGTCATGTAGGAAGCCACAGCCTTAATTTCAGAAGTGAAATGGAATTTAATTTCAAGGAAAAAAGAACTGAGGACATTTTTGCAAGGAGGGAGAGGTTCCCATTTCACTTTTCAAAATATTACCCCTTCTGTTTAAAAAACCTCCTTCCACATACAGACCCCTTCCTGACACTCCAGAACAGACAGCAAACAGCAATAACTCTCTGCTGATTAGACCAGCACAGCGCTTGCCCACTAACAATAGCCAGAGCAGAAAAATCCCTGTTATAAAAGGTCCTGCAACAGGATCTTTTTCCTTTATTAGTAAGGGAATCACAATTAAATTTTACTGGAGCCAAATTAAACTAAAAACTAAAATCTTGCCCTCCTCTGGTCCATATCTCCAGCACTGTCGCTTGACTTTACATTGAAGCCATCAAATAAAACTTCAAAATGGCATAGGACCAGTGACCTACCATTTAGCATCAGCATTTTTSCCATAAAAGCAAAACTGCTTCTGCTGGAAATAGCTACAGGCATTTGACTCATTAAATTTTGGTTTGAATGAATATTTTCTGATCAAAATAAAATGTTTTTTGTAAGTTACCCAAAAAAAAATCTATTAAAGCTCTTCCTAAAAACAAAGCAGATTTTCTGTTTTTTAAAGTAGGGATCATAACTAAAGGCTGTTATTTCTTTTTTCTATGCAATTATTTGGGCAATTAAATATATTAAGAAAAAAATTTCTCCCAGAAAAYTCATATTTTTGCCCCTCAAAATAATAATAAGAGAGTAATTCATTCTAGAAAGATAAATAAAATTGCTCTCTGCTTCACAATTCTTTTGTTTTGACCTGTAGGTCAAAATAGGATGCTTCTTTTTTAATAGAAATTGCTCTGTAAGGGGAAACATGTTGACAGTGACTTCAAAACAGTTTCAAACAACAAATGATCCAGCATCCTTGCTTAAAATCACTCATAAAAATCTCTAACTTCCAAAACTGTAACCTTCCAAAGTGTGTTCCCAAGGCTGGTCTCCATGCCCAGCTGATGCTGGGTTTGCGCTCACTGCTGGACTGTGTCCCCTATTCTGTAGGTGATGCTGTCCAGGGAGATTCCTGGCACTAGTAAAACACCCTCCAAGCTGCTGCCTGTTGTGTTTTTCCAAATTATCTGCTGGTTCATTAAAACACAGTGAAAAATTATATACTTTCAAAAAGTCAGTGGGGGCAGCTGCAGGAACATGATTTCTCTTGGACAGAGTAAAACCATTGGGACCCTGACCCCGTACCTAGACTTTAAAACAGTAAAAAACCAGCAATACTGCCGATTTTTTGCATCTGAGGGACTTTCTCTAGATTTTTTTAAGGGCTTCAAACTACTCTTATTAAATACCTGCCATACTGATAGACACAGGTTATGCTCTGCACAGCGGGATCAATAGGTCTTTTGTAACCAATTGGTAAATTTCATGTATGATAAAAGTTGCAGCCACAGAGAATCCTGCTGCAGTGAATGAGAAGTATATTGTGGTGGCCATCGCTGGGAGAAATTTGGCTTAGCTCCCTAGATTGCATAAATGTAAAGTCCACTTAACACCAGCTGTGTGTCTGGCCTTAAAAGCTGATTTATCGTTTTGGTCCCTTAGCCTAGGTCAAAACTATCATGCGTGTATCTAATTGAATGTGTAGAACAGCTGACATGGAAAGTGTGTTTGAAAAAGAAAYAATTAAAAGTATGTCAGAAAGCAACAAGATCATTCCTGGTTATTTTTAGAGTGCTCATGACAAATTTCTGATACGCTAACCACCTGTGAGGGCAGTGCTAGCTCCTTCCAGTAAGAAATGCTCCCACCAGGTCTTCGTCTTTACAACCAAAGTTTTCAAGGACACGGCTTGTTGCTTAATTCATTTGATCCTATTGGCTGGCTGTCAACAAAAGTGTCAATCCTGTATTTGTAACGTCATAAACTTCCAAGTATGATGTTGTAAACTGAGGACCATGACTTTGACTTAAGGGCAGCAGCAGATGGCCAAGGCACGCACTTACGAGCTTGTTTTCAGGAATCGAGACCTTGCGATCATAGCACTAAAAAGTTACTTCATTGGAAAAGGAGGCAAGAAATCATTTTGCCTAAGTGCCCCTACTGCTTCTTCAAACCTTCCTGAAAAAAGCATAATTGATTTCTAAGATCTGTGCAAGACTGCATATTTACTGCGCTGAATGAAATATGGGTTGCATGAATTCCGCCGGTGTGACATTCAACCCACTCGAATATTATGAGTTTGACAGTTTGACTCTAACTCGGTTTATTTCCCACTTGAGAGACTGGAGAGGAACAGATGGGGATGTGAGAACGACCAGGGAGGGGAAGAGCGTGCAGCAGCTTGTGCTGCCGGGCCCTGGTGTGAGCGCACCTCCCCGCAGCCACTCAGGGGTTGTGACCGCCACTGAAAAGTGGTTTTCCAGACATTATTAAAGCTGCAGAAGTGCATGCAGCTCCTAAAGCAGGCGTTAGGCAGCCCCAGAAGGTAAGAGAAGGTCTGCTGAGTCTGGGCTGTGCCAAATTTAGCACCAGAGGAGAAAAGGTGATAGAGGTCAGCTTTACAGGTCTTGTAGGACGTTGGCTGTCTCAACTGGTCATCACTGCTGCCAAGCATTCCCCTACATTAGTGCTGAGTTAATAAATATCTGGTAGCTGCATCATCACAATATTTACTCCACTGATCTGAAYTTTTTTTTTCCTCCAGTTGATAGCATCTCTCTTTTTAAAATGTTTTTTTGTGTGTTTTCAGGTCTTTTGTCTACTTACCACATTTTGTGTCCTTATTACACATACTGCTTAGTCATATATTTACTGAAAATTAATGAAGAAGAACACTTGGCACGTTCCAGAGTCAAAATACTTTGCAAACATTAACTAATTAATAATGTATCCCTTATTTTCAGACATGCTAGCATGCTTGAATGCTGAGTGAAATTCTGCTAAATCATTGTCTCCCTGCATGTCCCCTGCTCTTTTGCTAACCCATTACATGGTTCAAGAGTCWGATTATTCAGTTTGGTTATAGACAGCAAGTCTGATTCAAACTTTTGATAAGTGCATGATTTCCGAAATGTCTCTGTAATCCAGACCACGCTTCTGAACAGAGCTCAATGTGACACACAGCAGTGTCTGAGTGCATGAGGTATGATCTTACAATGAGCTGAATGTCTTCCACCTGACAAAATATGACCAGAGTTTTAAGAAGGTCTGGCCTCAGTTGGCAGAGGCTTTGCCTGGGAATCAAAGAGGTTTTATTATTTTGTTGTATATTCCAGTGGAGACCCTGAACCGAGCGCGCTCCGTATGCCAACAGGGATACTGCAGTAGTGCCAGCTCTGCCTTCTGCAGCAGCTCGGGCCAGGGCCATGCATTTAACTCCTTGACAGCCAGGAAGACTCAGAGTGTCGTTCTCCAGATAGAAAACCAAGATACAAATCTTATAATTACCATCAGCCATGCCCATTCTTTAGAGAGCCTTGTAACTGGTTTGGTTCAAAGGTGTTTGTTTTCACAGCAGAGTTTACAGAGGCTGCACCTTTATTTATCCCAGGACACCCTTATAAATGTTTGAGTGCAAGGCTCAGTTACTGCAATTCCCTCGTAGCAGGAGTTTGCCATAACTCAGCTGGTTCACGAGGCTTGCTCACAGATCTGACAGCTTGAGCGATATTGCTCCCACCTTGCTTTCCCTGATTTTTGCCAGCGTTTGTATCGCATTCCCTGTTCTGTTTACCACCTCCCTGCTGCCTTAGCATGATGCAAACTGTGGTCTTGAAAGAATCACAGAGCATTTGGGAAATATTCCTTTGTGGATCTTCGAACAGATAAAGTAATGTGCGAGTCCAGATGCCTCCTCAAGGGTTTTCATATTTTGAAGGTGAGGGAGGGATTGCAGGGCTTATGGTTTTGTTTTTGTTTTACAAATACAGGGAGAGTGCTCTGGGTCTAGACAGTGTATGGTGTTAGATCAAGAGCACTGAACACTGCTTTCATTCAGGCACTACAGCCAGAAGAGATGACTTCCAAAGATCCACTTCCTAGAATGAGTGATGCCCTTCTAGGATGTACCATCCACTTACCCAGAAAGAACAAAAGGCACAGTATGTACATACTCTTGGGTAACACTGCTGAGGAAGGAACAACTAGTCTCTCTCCTCATGAGAGGCTTATCTGAATTCTGTACACCAGTCCTTCTGATCTGCGATGTTTGCAGTTCAGTCACAATTTTTTCTCTACATTTTCCACCTCACTTGAGCGTTCCAAAGCCTAATATGAGAGCAAGCAATGTGCTTTTTCTGGTCTGCAGAAACCAGTATGCCCTACTTTTCACTTTCCTTAGAAAAGAATTTTTTTTCTTCAGAGAGTGTTCTGTAGGAATGCAATGAATCCTCCAGCCTGCTATTTTATAACATGCTATACTCCCAAGGTCAATCGATTATTATTCTATATTAATCATTAAACTTCTGATTAACTCTTGCCATCCCTGAACCCTTACAGAACTTGCACAGAACAGTGGCTGTACTGATATTTCTTGCTTTCTTTGTTCTTCAGGTTGTATGGAGTGGTTAGGGGTGAGCCTGACACTACTAGAATGTAGATAACAAAGCAGAAGAGATTTTTAAGATAATTTAAGAAAACTGCAATGGCATCTAGGTACTGCTACAGAAACAGCAGCTCTTCTGTCATGCAGAAATTAAACCACTTGCCTAAGAACTTATTGCTTCTAGGACTCCCAGACTAGTCCTTATAAATAGCAAACTTGTAAATAGTTTGACAGCCTTCAGGGACTGCTGACCTTGAATTCCCTCTCTATGAGTACATCCAAGATCGTGCAAGCAATCCGTGTTAAGCAACACCTATATTTATAAAACTTATAGAAATGCATAATGAAGCAGACCTGGTGTGGAAACAGCTACTGTTTTGACTAGTTTACTGCTCCATAGTTGTAATTCAGGGACAAAAGAAAATTCAGCCATTTGTTCATCCTTGCCCTTAAGGAACACCACTCCTATGATTAGCTTAATGCTTTTTGTTTGTAATCCATTCAACTCCCCAGGCCTCCTAATCCCGTTCTCACTCCCATGCTACACATAAAAATAGCCAGAACAACCCATAGCGAAGCAGTTTTCCAGCATTACGCCCAGACCCAGCTTTTGGATCTCTTTGTCCCAGATCCTTGGAGCTGTTTGTCTACCCTAAATGTCAAAGCAGCAGACTCCCATGAACACTCCTGTCTTTGGGGATTCCCAGCTGCCTCTCAGACATCTGCAGGCAAGGAGGGAGGAATGATTCAGAAAAAAGCCTTGCAACTGAGGTGTGTTGCCTTGATTTAAAGAGAACATAACGTAAAGCAGCTCCTTGGATTTTTTTGACCAGGGCCAGGAACTGGATCAGAGACCAGAAAAGCCATGATTCAGAGCTCACACTGACATCTGTGCCTCTTTCCAAACTCACATCGAGTATTTCTCAGTTACTGAGAAACTGAAAAAAAACCACAAGCAAATACAAACCCACACTTCCACCCCTATTTATTCTGATTTTTGACATACTTTAGGGGTTTCTCTTCACTTTAAATATTATTATCAAGGCACTGGTGTCAAGTGAAATGTTTCCATTCAATAAAGCTGTTGATTCATAATGGCAAAGAATTTAGTAATTTTTTTTTATGGATGCTGTTATATGGGAAGTACTACATTTGTCTGTTTTGTCAACTGAACACTGAATTGCTCTGGTGAGATACTTAATACTATTTCTYCAGGCTAACCCTGTAAATGTAGCTTAATGGGAAATATGTAACATTAATTTATAACCGAAATTACACATGTTCTACTTGGACTTGCATTTAAATTTGCTTAATATTCTCTATATATAATTTAAGGCATTTTGACCTATCAGACTTGACTGATAAACTAATAATATCAGGGGGGTCATTTAAAGTAGTGGAGTTGAAATATGCTTGTTTGTAAAATTGAAGGAAGTGCACTGATTAGGTGGAAAATTGAAATTTGCAATGTGTCTTGAGTTCTTTTGGTTTTGAGAATCCTGATTATACAGCAATAATGCCTTCAGCTTAAGCTCAGTATTTAAACTGATGCAAGCAGGAATAGGGGAATATAGATCTGCAGTGCATTGCTTGGGTCTCTTGAGTTCAGGCCATTTTGAGGGATTTGTGATGAAGAAATAGATTTGGGATGGAAGGCACCAGGTCACAGGGGCACTCTGGTGTCCAGGCAGGACTCCCACCCCCCAGCTGCCCAGACTGTGTGGCAGAGCAGCTCCTGTGCAGCCCCTGAAACTGGATTTCTTTTCCATGGACAGCAGGGAGTGGGTTCCCAAACCAAAGCTGAACGTGCAACTGGATGCACTGGGAATTGCTGCCAGGCTCCTCAGCTCTGCAGTTAACCATTCAGGATCACACATTCAGTCCTCTGCTCCAAACCACTATGATTATGTTACAACAGCAAAACATAAGATGGGAAAAGAAGAGTAACTCCTCATCAAAACAGCCTCACCAAGGACTGAACACTACTCTAAAGAACAAAAAGGCCCCAGTTTACAGCTGAAAAGTAGTTTGTCCAGGCACAGAACTGCAGTGCCAAAGGTAAATGAGGGGGAAAACAAGGTTTTAAAATGCTGCATAAATACAGCAGTATTTCATACAGTAAGTCTGTAAAGACAAAATTTATTTTGTGCCTTCATTTCTGTGACAGAGCCTTCAGTGGCACTCTGGTTCAGAGGTGCAAGGAATATGGGGAAGAACAGAATTTACCAGCCTAGGTGCATTGACAAACCTTCTGAAAGCTTATAAATGCAACAACTGACTCCTTATTTGCCCCAGGTTGAATTTCACTTGTTTGGTTTAACAGAACTTCCATTCAAGGTCCTCCATCACTCAAGGATGTTTTGTAGAGATACTGCAAAAGGGCACTTGTTTTATTAACAATTTTGCTCTATCTCACCAAATGATGCAAAACTGATTGAGACTCGCAGTTCCCTCAGATAGAGCAGGGCTGGCACAAGAGTTTATCACTGCCAGTTGCCTGCCCTGTCCCTGTCCCAGAGGCCAATGCCACCATCACAAGTCAGCACAGGAGAACAGGCATCCTGTCTGTACCTCCGCCAGCAGAGTTCACAACCCTGCACATTAACTTMAATTGCCACTTCCGTCATTGTAATTTGCCAGACTGTAATTTGCACAGCAGGAACCCCGGTGCATCCAGCCCACCCCACAGCCTTGTCTGGGAGAAGGGGGCACACAGCAAAGACCCTGGCAAAATCCAGCACAGATTCCAAGTCAGAGTCTTATATTTCTGATTTTTCAGGCCCATGTATGTTACACTGTACCATTACACACATCATTTATGGGATTCTCTCTAAATGCATCTCCCAAGGTTTGTCACCTGCATTGACTTTTAATTAGAGCTGGTGGGAAATTTCTGCCTGAAAATGTTTTTCACTGATAAATACTGATGCCTCAAACTTGGGGATTGCTCCAAAAAAGAGATATAAGCAGGAAAGGGCTAATCAGCCATATGAAGAGTAAATGCATTTTGAGGTGGAGAAGGCTGGAGGAGAGGAAGGAGCTGTAAATTTGTCAAATGGGGTGGATTGGATGCACACCTTTGTGCTGTGATTCAGAAGGGAGGCGATGTTTTAAGTCTTGTAGCAGAGAAGAGCTGCTGCCAGCCCAAATCCAGCACTAACCCAAAGCAGAGGAAAACACACCCAAAACTCTGTCTCCTGCAGCGTTTCCCTTTGGATCAGGCCAAACCTCCTGGGATGCAGCTCACTGATGCTGTTTGCCCCGCATCCACCACCTGCAGGGAGCTCAGGGATGCTCAGAGATGCTCAGATCCTCCTCAGGCCCCACAGCCCAGGGCTCCCCAGGGCTCCCTGCATCCCTCCAGACAGAGCCTCCATTCCTCCGGCACCAGCAGGCACGCTCTGCCATCCCGCCAGCGTCACTGCAGACGTTTCAATAATGCATGAGCGAGGCTCCTGCCCTCATTTTCTCCCAGTCCTTAATCAGATAAAAATTAGATGTTCCTGAGGTGCTGCCGTGCACGGTGCTGCCGCGGCGGCTGGGTTTTGGGTTTGCGGCGAGCTTTGCGCGCAGAAATTTCTCCGCGCGCAGCTCGGGAGTCGGTGCCGTGGCCCTGGAGAGCAGCCTCCCAATTAGGCACAACAAAGCACGTCATTTCCACCCCGAGACTACAGGTAAATCCTTTAATTAAAGAAGTCTTACGTACTTCAGTGGTTCCTTCTGGAACCACAGGATCCTCCTGAGGACACAGATGGCCTGCTCCACTTCTCCTACCCAGTCCTATTCCTGGACCTCCTCCTTTTCATTAACGTGAGCATGACAGGGTGGCTCTCGGCTCATTCTTATTCAAGGTCTGACCTGACAACTGGGAGTCACTCAAGGACACAGCTGCAGCAACTTCTCTGTGCTCTCCCTGGCAACTCCATGGTGGCCAGGATGCAAAAGCTGCACAGATGAGGCAGAGCTCCCGCCCCCGAGGGCTCTGTGTGCCTGCTGTGATTTGCCTCACTACAAATAATTTCCATCCACCTCTCCCCTCCATGCCTGGCTTTTGCTGCACCCAGGAGCAGGTGGAACATAGCAGACATTCCCTGTGGAGTGCACCTGGTGTTGGCCAGGTATTCCCACTTTGCCGTGTGGCCAAGCCAAAGGCACAAACGAACAGGGGTTTTGATCGAATCCCGAGCAGAGATGATGCAGAGGATGTTTGCACAGCTGGCGCTTCATGGTGGTGCTGAGGTGAGGCTGAAACCCCCTCTGGCTGCTCTAGGGAGGGACCTTGACCCTCCCTGCTCCRGGGTCCAGCCCCAACTGCTCCAGGAGCCCAGCATGGACTAAGGTCCTTCCCACAGGCTCTGTAGGGCAAACACAGGGCAAACTTGGCCAGGCCTCAAAAGAGAACCACCCTGTAGATGGAAATACCTCTCCAGAATACCCATCCATGAGAAAGGCAGCAAGGTTTATGCATTCAAGAAGGAGACTGGTTTTTAAGGTTTCTTTCCACCCACAAAATGCATATACCAGTCTGGTATTAGAATACCTGCAAGTAACATTTATTTTCAATCAATGGCATAAATGAGGATGTGAAGTTATTTCTGCTACTATGAAATAATTACATTTTGGAACCACATGAGCTTATGCTTGCTTTTCTTTTCCTTTTTTTCTCTTTAACACAATTTAGCAATTTTGCTCTTCTGCARATGGCTATAAAAAATATTCAGGGAAAAAACCCAATACTTGAGGACTTTTTAACCTTCAAAAAACATACCAGAACTTTCTTTTGTAAAACTTTGCCACGTATTTAAATGCATTGGGGCAGGTCCAGTTAGTATTCACATTCCTACTTGTAATAGTAAAAATATTTTGACATATTTCTGGGAGTAGTCAACCCTGTTAGCTCCCACTTAAAGYGCAATTATTCAGGAATATTATAGATCATTATGTGGCTTTGGGGAAAAATAAGTATGACTCAAGTGCCCATTAGTGAAAGTGAAATGGTAGTAGGACACCTAGGAAAGCACATGTGGTATTCCCATGAATATCAAATTAATTCATTATGATAGCATTGGTAAAGTGTTAAACTATTTCCTATTTAATGACACAAGATTTATTTGCCAAGGCTGGAATATAAACACCACCTGACAAAGTCATAAGAAAGGGTTTGTCTTGCACAGGTTTATGTAAGAGGTGGCCGTGGGTGTCCATCCAGTGGTGCTGGTGGTGGCTCATTTATTCTATCCCCTTTTTCCTAGTTGGAAGAGCTTACCTGTGGTGCTTGGATAATGTGACAAAGAGCTTTTCCCTTCCCAAATTCTGCCTGGATGCAAGCAATAGCAGCTCTCCATTGGAAGTAAGACATCCCCTGTTGGGAGGTCAGAGAGAGCACGCATCCCGCAATACACAAAGACAGGAGTCAGGGAAGTGGCTCCCACACTGCAGAGCACACACAGCACTCTGCCTCTGCCTTTCCTGGCCAGCTCCATGCCCTGAGGAGAGAAAATGAGGAGCAGTGATCCCCTCTGCCCATTAGAGAGCAGCCAAGGCAGCCACCCCAAGGTGCAGAACATCCTCTCCCCCATCCTGGGCTTCAAACAGGACTCTCAAGCTGCCTCCAGCCTCCTCTGAGTCAGGGGTGTTTGAAGGGTTCTCACGGCACAGCAYCACAGCACCTTTATTGCTTCAGCTCCTCCTGAGCCAGGGGCTGTTCTGCAGATTTTTGGAGTTTCTCACCAGATCTGTTTATGAGCTAGGAATGGACAGAGGTTATGAAGTGACCAGAAAGGTGACATTCTGTGGCATCTCTGCTATACTGTGGTACATCTACCCATTATGGGCCGACAAACAAAATGTTTTCCCATGAGTTTCTCACTCAGTGCAGTTTCAGCTCAACATCCAGCATGGCAATAGGAAAAATCCACATCTCAGACCAKGGTAGGGCCACAACATGGGAAAGAAATAAAGGAGTCTGGACATTGACTGGCTACTCTCAGGTGTCACAAATGGGAGAGAACTGGGAAAGAAAGAACGAGGACCTCCTGCCTTGCCACAGATTCCAGGTTTGATCTTCTGATCTTCATCCTGGTAGATGGGAGAAACAGAGTGTGCACCTCCTCTCCTCACAAGGCACCTTTGTAACCTTCTGGAGTTTCCCTCAAAGGCTTCAGGCATGTGAATATTAAAACATACTTCCAGTCCCACATCACACAGACAGGACATGCACTGATGCTTGTCTCAAAGAATGATGGTTTTCTAGACCTAAGACAGGCATTTGCACTGTGACCATGATCATTATATGAAGGGAGGGGAATKATTTTGCAAAATACCTTGACCTCAGAGAGTTATTTGCACAAAAGAGTGTTCAAAACTGACCCAGTTGCTAGTTTTCTATATTGTTTCAAAGAATGCTTTCTAAAAACTGACCAAAATTTTGCATTTCTCCTCAAGTTTCCCAATTCCTATTAGCCAGCTTGTGGTCCTGTTCAATTAAAAAATAAATAAATAAATAAATAAGTATAAAAGCACAAGCCAACCCACAATATTTGAATGTACAATGAGATTTAGGGACGTATTTCCAAAAAGGTTGTAAAGAATAGAATCTTAATTAATTAAATTATTTATTAATTAATAGAAAGAGATGGGTTGGCTTCCTGAGAAAATTGTTTGAAGACAATTTACTAAAAAATCTCTGCAGTCTCCAGTCAAAAGCAAACAAGTTATACAGGAAGCTCATTCAGGAAGTGAGCACCACACTTCAGGGGACCAGTGAAGTGGTCACGGGTCATCTCTCACTCTCAAGAAAAGGTCTGCAGACCATCCCTTGCCCTCTGCTTCCCCTTCAGCCCACCACCCTTCCTTCAGTGACCCATTGAGCTGTTCATCTTCTCCTTTAGGGAATGTCTCCCTGATGCCAGGGCATTTCACACCTATTCCCTGCTGTCACCTCATCTGACATGGATTTAGTCACCCAGAAGGTTCCCAAGGCAATTGACACCCAACTGATTCATCTCCACCGCGCGGCAATTAAAAGTCTGCCAACCTTGCAGAGAGTTGGGAGTGTTTCTTGTTTAGGGTGTAGGTGCAAGTTCTCCTGCTGGGCCCCAGAGACTTCCCTGTGACAGTGSTCTGCAAGCCTGATGTCCTTCCAGAGAAAATGCCCCCTAAAATTATGACACACTTAAGGGGGATTAAACCATGAGCCCTTTCTTCATGGAAATGCAGGAATCAATGTGCAATGGAATTGAACCTGGAGTACTCTTAAGAAAACTCTGTTACAGTCACACCAAAGTCAGCATATGCCAGAGCAATAAAACAGAAGAATTAGGAAACGGAGGAGAAAACAGTTATAGCCTGAACCAACAGGGTACACATTTTCCCTTTGCACACCAACACAAGCTCTCACAGTGATCACAACTCAGTAGAGACTGAGACACTACCTTAACACCACATACAGCTCTGAAAAAAAAMCCCACACTAAAGAAAAAACAAGCACAGGGAGCAAAACATCATTTAAGATTTCTTAAAAATAAATATAAAGAGTTGCTGATGGTACTGAAGAAATAGATGTATTACTGTTACCTCATTAATTTTTAAGGGGGGTTTTGTCAGGTAGTAAAGGAGCATAAGAGTAAAAATACACATTTATAAGGGAGAATACAACAGAATTTATGTATGTAAATTTTAACAAGGAATTCCACATGTTTCCACATAAGTTAAGCCAGAGAAAACCCATATTAGTAGCCATTTTGTAGATACAGATCTTTCTAAGGAGTGCCAAAATGGAAAGCATGAGGATGCAGGAGAATGGTGCAAGGAACTGTCATGAAACCTACCAATCATTCCCTAAGGTTCTTGGCACACAGGAATGCACAAATGAAATTTGCTGATCACAATGGTAATGTTGAGGTACTGTTAATACAGAGGACTATTAGGATATCACATGGAAAGAAATAAATGACAAATGGAGCAATATAAATTGGATTAAATTCAATTATACTAACTGCAAGGTGACATGCTCAGGGACAAGTAGCAGAAATCTCTTATAAATTGGGAACTTTCAAGTGGAAACCAGCTGAGTACCGTACAGACTTTGTTACAGCTCTTCTTTCTGCATAAATACAAAGCCCTTGTAAAACACAACCATGAAAGAGAGAAATGCAACCAATCTTAGATGGGACTGGGCAGCCTCCCTGGGAATTCTGGACACCTGACCATCCATGTCCAGGAGAGGTTATTTCAGATGAAACAGATATGGGCAACAATTGAGGAAAGAGATCAGTCACAAGTAAATGTGAGATCAAAAGTAAATGTAGAGCAGAGAATTTCCAGAAAAATCCAGGCAAAWATTGTACCTACTATTAAACTGGTGATCAATCAGCCTATGAAAGAGATTGGACAAAACAATTGCAGTGATATAGGATTCGAACACTGGATGCTCACAGGAAAATCCCTAAATTTAATCAGCTGAGCAAGAGAAAAAGAGGTCAAAGAGGAGAAAGAACTCACAGAGGTTGCCAAGTCGTTTCAGTACGGGTCTTCACTCTGAGGAGAAAAGGGAAATACCTATCTTTGGTTTGTGAAGGTGAACTGCTGTCAGAGGAGCATAAGAAAAAGTGCTGAAACAACTTGACAAATTAAATTGCAATAAATCACTGAGACTGGAGCCTATTCATCTCAAAGTTCTGAAGGAACCAAACAAAATAGCTGAGCTATTAAACATATGTAATTTATCATTAAAAACAGCTACTAGATCAGAGATTTGGAGGGGAGCCAGCAGTAGTCCAGATCTATAATTTAAGTAGGTACCCTGGGTGAGCCTAAGAAACATTACTGACACGACTGGCTGGGGGGAGCACCACGTCAGCAGCAACAACAGGGCTTGCTGCAGGAGGCCCTTTGTGTGRGCCACAGCACTCTGGGAGGGCAAAGTATTTATCCAGATTAGTTTTGGGGCTGTGTTGTTTTGAAATATCGAAGCTACACAGGAAGAAATCTCCTTTGTGGAGATGAACAAGTTCCTGGAGTCACCCCATGGCCCCATATAGCCCCACCACAGTGCCAGGAGCTCTGTGGAYACCAACATATGTTTCCCTTGTACATTGAGTTCAACAAGCTTACGCACCATTAAAGGATTGTTTGGGTTTTTTTTCCCTGTGGTGATGTTATTTGCTTTATTGCAGTTCCCTTTCTGGATCAAGATCCCATTATGCAAAATGTTACACACAGGAAGGACAAGTGAGTGCTATCCACTTATCCAGCCAAGACATGAGAAGCCTGGGCAGGTAGAAGGGGGGACTACAAGAGAACAAGAGCACAGATCAGGAGGGTGAGCAGACTCCCCTGTGCACCCACTGCCAGCTTTCCCTGGAGCTTGACTGTGGAAGAGGATTGCAGCTGCATCCTGGGGCATCAGGTCTGAGGKATCCCAGGGTGCAAACCTGCTCCACACTTATTTGGAAGCAGAGCATCCTGTAAATGAAAGATGGTAGGACTGGCCAGCAGGCAGCAATAATCTTGCTGAGATCAGTGTCCATCCCCTCCTTTCTGGTTCAGCATCAGTACTGTTCTGTCTGTTTTCAGTCCTTTCTGATTTTCAGTTTAAACATTTTCTGAGAGAAGGGCAAACAACATATAACARACTTGAGCCTAATGACAACAGGTTTGCTTTTTAAGCTCATTTTCACACGCCATTTAAAAGCAGCTAATGAAGCACATGTTAAAAATTACTGGTTTATACATTTCTGCATGTTAAAGAATGSAATATAGCACCATGGCAAGTACAGCTGAATTCTAATAACTTGTATATTATAAACATTTGAATATATGCATACCTAATGTCATGGGCAGATTACAGCTCTTCTGTTTTTTATTGGTGAACTCATAATAATAGTCTTACCTCAGTCCAATTTTTAAACATTTGTTCCAGGAAAAGACTTTTTTTTTTTTAAGCTATACACAGCCTCAGACAAATGCTATGCAAGACAGGTATATTTAAGTAATGTCAAAGAGGTATCTTAAGTGGCACATGCTTTACAGCAAACTTGACCTTTAGAATTTGAATATAAGACTGGACTTTTGGTAGACTTATTCTGAGGTCTTATCCTGAGTCCCTATTGCAAGAGTTGTATTGAACTGAATGTAAAATAAGAACTGTCAACAAAAAGTCTGACTTTATGCTTCAAATGTTGGTAATTTCAGAGCTCTTGCCCAAAATGAAATATAGAAGATGGAGTTGACAAAAACTTTAACTGATGTAAATGCACCACACCTGTGCATTCATCATGACACTTAAATGCCTAGAAATCCAAACCAGACCATAATGTTTTAAATAATTTCATATACTGTCATCCTGGAATAACAGCCTGGGAACTGGGCTTGAAGTCAGAAATAGATCCTTGTGGCTGCCACCAGCCCCATTTTTTTGGGGTCTTCCAGAAAGAGCCTTATCAGACATAACCTATAGAAACCCTAAAAGAATGGAGCAAGGGACAAGCTTTCCTCCAACAGCAATTTCATTACCTTTGTAATGCAACATTTCACATTGTCATCACCAAAAAAGACATTAGGAAAAATAAAGCCTAGGAATTACCACTGCATTTTGGGAGATGGGAGATTACATAAGCGTCTTTCTAGCTCTAACAGGATTGCAAAGTTAATTTGAAATATATTGTTTTGCATATTAAGGAAAAAAAGTAAATATAAGGAATCTTTTGTTAGAGTTTGAAAGGCCCCCAACAACCCACGAAGGTAAACCATCATTTTAAATGCAAATGTAAATGAAATGTTTGCTGCTCAATGAACTTTTGCTTGAAAGAGAATTTCTCCTGACTGCAAGGTCTGCGGTGCTGATAATTCCTGATGCACAGACATGTAAGATTCATTGACCTATTTAAATGCATTTCCCTGTTAAAAGGCCTGATTACCAAGGACTGACCAAACTAGTCCTGCTCTGTATCTCAGTTTGACATCTTCACTCCAGCATGATTCATTACTATATGATAAGGATGCCAGGAAGTAGCAAACACACAAAGTGGGGAGGGAATGCAAACGGGAAATATCTGACATTCAGAGAGGGTGCTTGGAGCTGACAGTGAATGCAAATGAACAGCCAGTTTGGACCATTTCCTGCTTATGCTAAAAAAAGGGTTGCTTTATCAGAAATGAGCCCGGTTTAAATCCAAGACGAGAGTAGTGCATTAACAGGGTTGAAGAATACACCTAAAATCCCATTTGCTTTAAAAAATGTGGGGCTATTTTGGAAGCAGGTCAGGAGACAAGCCTGTTGTAACTGACTCAGTTATAATTATAGTACAGATCAGGCCCTGACTCCCCTGTAATTGTATAGCATGACAGGCTCATGCATGAACGAAGAGTGGGAGTCTTGGCTGGAGCGAGAAAAATACTAATATCATGAACACAGCAGTGAAAATCATAATTACAGATATGTCACTGTGGATCAGGGATGCAGCAGGCAGGGACTGATTCCCGGTGACCTGGGAAAGACTGACTCAGCTCTGTGCTGCTCTGGCCGCTGAGTTTTGCCAGGAGGGAAAAGGACTGCATGGGTATTCCCAGTGGGTCACTGCCAGAGGATGGTGATGCAGGGGCTCATCTCTTACTTTGCCACAGTGTAGTGACCTCTGAAGGTGGGAAAGTGCATGCCTGACGTGGAAAAGCCAAGGAACCAGCAACAGGGTGCCTTTCTTGCTCCTTCAACTTGTGGGAGAGGCAAGTGGTGCCAGTGGATCATGGTGGGTTTGCACTGCACATCACCATCCTCTGCCTGTTGTGCTCCCCTACCTGTCTCCCACAAAAAGGTGTCCCATCTCCTCAGCTAGCCAGCACACACCTTCAGGAGTCACCTCTGCAGTGCAAGAGGTTTCCTACAGCCAAGGCAGGAGATGGACAGCCATGGGTGATGCTTTTCTCCACCTGGGTTGACAAACTGCCATCCACAAAATCACTTTGGTGCCTTCAAAAGCAGCCAGGGCACCCAGAGAGAAGCAGATGTGGAGAGACACCAAGAACTGGTGTCTTCAGCATCTCACCTCCTGGATGACCTTGGCACCAAGCTCCAGCCCACAGGGAGTTAGGGAATATCTTCCCCAGGGCAGATTCTCCTATTACGCTTTTCCTTTAGGATTTGGTGATGATATCAGTGCCTTTTATAGAACAGGGTTAAGCACTTCAATGGGCTTCAGGGTGACCCCTTCACAAGTTCAGGGGCCTTCTCAGGTTTATGGATTCACATCTGACCTTTTCTGCTTCCCAGAACAGCATCTTTTAATCAACAACCTCTAAGCTGCAGAGAACAAGTGGATGGATCCTTCCTTCCCACTCTTCCAGTGCTGTGTGGAAAATATAATTTTTATATCCCTCCAAAAATCATTGAGAAAGGGAGACAGACACGATTATCCATTTGACATTAAACAGTTACTGGAGTTGACATTTGAGCATACAACAAAAAACCAACAGATGGATATTGGCAGATGGAGGAACACGAAGAAACAATGAGACATCTTCAACCATCCTTCTCTGCTTCTGAAACATGTTATTGTTTCCCCTACCATCTCTCTTGACCCCAGTCCCATTTTCAAGTGCCTCTCCATATGCTTCCTTTCTTTGCCTCCATATGTCTTAAACATGTTAAAAAAAAAAAAAAAGTTGGAGGAAACCACAATCTCATTCGCTGTGGCCCTACTCAGTCAATTCTCGCTCCCTCTGTAAAATCTGTTTTCTTTTCCCCCTTGCCCATAGAAATGGCTTACAGCACTGCCAGGAAAGTCACCAGCAGGCTCATCCTCCCTTCCGTTGTAGGGTGACTGCCCACCCTCCCTTCCTGAAAACCACCTGTTCTCCAGCTTTCAGCAATGCCATACGCTTCTTGTTTTCCTCCATTCCCATGTCATGACACACTTCCACATCTCCAGCCACCCGTTACAAACTCAGCCATTTAACTTCTTCATTTCCACCCTGCTTTGCTCACAGCTTGCCTTTCCCTCGCCAGCTGAACTTCCTCAATATCCCCCTGCAGAAGGAAAACCACATGCCAGCAAACTGTGAAACTCAAGCACTTTAAAGTTCCTCCTCTTCCTTGATGCTCGTTAAGCTTGTAAGTATATCCTCTTTTTTCTGACTTACTGTTTCTTGTCCAACTTTTCCCACTGCCATTCAGTCTTAAAATTCACACAATTGTATTTTCTCTACAATCTCCAACAAACAAATATATACCAGCACTTCAAAAGTTATAGATAAGCAATACATTCTCTTTTGGCTCCTGATATTTTTCCTAAGCTGATTTCTATCTTACCTTTCACTTGGATCAAATCCCCTTCTTCTTCAAGTTCTTTTGTTGACCTTCCTGCAAGATTTGATTTTTTTGCCTCTTGCCTTCATGGACATGCACGCCTTAATGTCTTTCTGTATCTCCTTCTAGTACACTTCATCTGCAGAAATCCTTCATTTGCCACTTTTAAAGGCTCTGTCCTATCTTTTCTTCCTCTATTCTTGGTACTGATCCACTGGCCCAATCCAACTAATTTCTGTTGGCTCTTCTTTGAAAAGAGCTATAAATCCTACCTTCCCTGCTCTTAATATTAGAAATTACTAATGAAGGTTAATGGAGGCATTAGCCAGAAGCAAGCAAACTTCACTGCTTTTGTACTTATATTTCATTGTTTATTTGAGAATTTCATTTGTGATTATAAACTGTGATAAGACCTTTGCATTTTTTGATGTACCTCTAAGTATCTGGCACACTCTGAGATGTGTATGAATTACACTCAAAATGTCACAAAATTGAACTAATGTTTAAAGCTTTGCAATATTAATCTCTACCAAATTCTGATGTATGAATTCAATATTTCATTTRGAATCTGGCATGAAATGTAATTACAGTGGAAGGTGAAATAAAGAAGAGTAGTATGAACAGTTTGCATACCTGCTATTCACCATCTGTTCTCCATGATAGAATGATACTATTTTCTTTATAGAGGATTTTGACTTGATGGAAAAGGGAGAATTGCACTTTTTATTATACTGCAGAAATATTTTTATTTTGTTTTTAAGTACCAAATAAAACAAACAATATCTCTTAGTGGGCTGTGATGATATATTAGATGACTTCTAACTTCAGAAGCCATAAATTAGGATGCCATTACCAGGAAATCATAGTACTGCCTAATAGGGCTGTGAGGCACCAACAGTAATTCCCCCCCCTTACCTTTTGGAGTCTTTTTATGCTTAATCTTGATTATGGGCTTTAAAAGGTGAAGCCAAAAGCACTGGAAGTTATCCTAAAAATATTTTCTGTGTTTTCACATAAAATCACAGAATGGCTTTGGGTTTGAAGGGACCTTMAAGATAATCTCATTGCAACCTCCCTGCCATGGGCAGGGACACCTTCCGCTAGACCAGGGCGCTCAGAGCCCCATCCAASCTGGCCTTGGACACTCCCAGGGATGGGGCATCCTGTGCCAGGGCCTCAGCACCCATTATGCACTGGAAGGGGCTCTAAGTTCTCCTCAACACCTTCTCTTCTCTGCGCTGAACAAGCCAACCTCTCTMAGGCTGTCCACAGGAGGGATGTGCCAGCCCTCTGACCAGCCTTGTGCCTCCTCAGGACTCACTCCTGCAGGTCCGTTCCTGCTCATGCTGGGCACCCAGAGCTGGACACGACACTACAGCTGGAGTCTGGTCAGCAAAGGTCTGAATTATTAGGAAAAAAGTGCCTTTACAAGATTGCAATTTCATGAGCACTGGTGAAACTGAGAGTGAAAACACGGGCACAGGCACCTTAAAGCACCGACACCTGGGTTGGGTCAGGGTGAGAAATGTGGTTTACCCCACAACGTGCATCCCTACCTTATCCCTGATTACCTCAACACAGGAGTCGTGAAAACTGGCTGCAGGCGWCATTTCTCCTGCTTTTCTAGAATTCCCACCTCGGGAATAGCCTCTCTTTCCCGCACCTCCACCACTCCCTTTCCAAGCAGCGCAGCCACCCATCCCCGGGGACTCCCCCAGCCTGGGCTTCCCTGTCCTGTTTTTTAAAGACCTTTTCCTCGCCGCACGGGGCAGGGGAAGGGTTAACTTTTCCGCCCCAGACAGTCCCCTGCTGATCCGGTAATGAGTAAGCAGAGCCGCTGCCCGTCAATAGCTCGGTGTGAACCCGGGTAACCCAGCTGAGCCCGGAGCTGGGGGGGTAAATCAGCCTGAATGACCCCCCCGACCTTGCCCAGCCCCAGCCTTGCCGGGGTCCGGCCGGCCCTGGGCGTGTGACTGCTACGTGCTGCTCGCCCGGGGACCAAAGCCCTTTATAACAACTGGGGCTGAGTCAGCTGCTGGAGGTAATGTAATATACCTCAGTCAATAGCTCTGTGTTGCACAACATACGATGTGGCAGTTCCTTTCTAACTTGGGGGAGCCACCCAGTCTTTTTAGGATTTCCAGGAAGAGCTGTGGCATCTGACCTTCAAGTGTTATTAAAAGAAGTCAAAGATTGTATAACAGTCTGTCAGAGCTTTGCGTTTCTTAGCGGAGTTATGTTTCGGCGAATGCCTCCACATTTCTGAGCTTCACAGGTTCTTTATCCCTTTACTTGTTTATCCTCTGGTAAGCATTTATTAATAGAGAGACTTATTCCTTTACTGTACTTGTTTATCTTTCAGGGGGTTTGTTTTGCTTTTCAATTTAGAAGCAGAAGGGTCTCCCACGCATTTCACATTTCTATCTGCGGGTGAAGTCGCTGCATGGCTGTGATAGCAATCTTCCAGCTGTCCCTTTTCACCCTGGAATCCCTCCCTTTGGCTGATTTTCTGCATTATCACCATAGTTTTTGACTAAGACTATTAATCCACCTGTCCCTCTGTGAAAGCAGCTAGATTGGTTTGTGTAAAAGGGGAGTAAGATGGTATGAACTGTAAGTCTGCTATTAATCCTGTTAATAAGGGATTAAACTGAAGCCTTGTGAGTAGGAAAGGCTGATTTGATTGTTTGGGACTATAACTTAGCTCTCTCCCTTATGAAAGCAGTGTTTGCTGTGCATCGCATTTTGTCATTTGCATATTTGGTCTCTGAGGAAATCAAGGTTAAATATAGCAAGGAGATTCTGCTGGCTTAAACTGGTAGCACAACTGTGCTCCTTCAGCCTAACAGTGCCTCGGATAGCACGAGAAGGAACCCTGCCTGCTCTTGCCTGGCAGTSACTGCATCCTATAATGTGACTTATATTGTCAGCTTATGCTTTGCCTCTGACCTTTTCGTGCACTTTGCTTATGTACCAGATAGGAGGCATGCCTTATTTTAGAAGGAAAGAAGCAACAGAGGAATGGACTAAAATAAATATCTTGCCACTGCTATTTTCAGTAAAAGGCTTACAAAAGCAACAGCCTCAGAAAGCTGAAGAGCACCATATATTCCCTGGGCAAGGCGATCGTATGGAGCAACATCAATCTCATTAAAAAAAATAAAAATGGATACTGTCTCTGTCTCAGAGCTTAGCATTCTGCTTCCTCCTCAGCCTTAGGAGAAGGTCTATAAATTATTAATACTAACATCAGTGTGAGACAACAGATGGTAAAGATTACTTGGAAAAAGTCTTCGCATTAACATATTACGGCCCTAGTTTCACAGCACGTTGGGACTGTTTCCTGATGCTGCCAGCCAACCCGGCCCTGGGAGAAACCTCCCAGAGGAGGGGAATCCTTGGGCAGCAGCAGAAAGGTCCTGCCCTGGCTCAGCTGCAGGAAGAGCCACCCAGCTGCCCCTGCAGAGAGGGCTGGGCGTGTGTCACGGCGCCCCTCGGACACCACGCTGGCCCCRTGAGGCTCCTGGCATCTGCTACCAGGGGCCAGGCCAAGAAACAATGAGCTCAGGAGGAAAACCTTCAGGTAGCTGAAAAATTTATTCCTTGCTGGTTCTGCTTTCAGGTGGCATAGTTGTGTTGTGTGCTCTGAAAAATAAATAATTAYTTAGAAACTTGGAACTTTTCTTGAGCTGGGGGTGATATGAGATCCAAAGTGACGTAGGGTGCATTATCCAAAAATGTGGCATGCAATTTAAGTATTTTATTGTTCCCTACAAGGAGTTACTACTGCTTCTTCATGGTTTACAAATGTACTAAACTAGTTTCAAGCAAGTAAATGAGAAATTCCTTGTAAGAACACAAGTGTAGTGCCTTGTCTCTCAAGGCAGCAGTTGGTACTGCAGAACACACATGTACTCTTGTTTTGGAGTTACCTCCTATGACCCTCCACTCTGCTCACGCTACTTTTGAGGATAACTCAGTGCCAGAATCTCTGAGACAGAAGGAATTTATCCAGCCTTTTAAGGGACTTGTACAGGAGACCTTTTCTCATGGCCCATTACTTCTGCAAATGCATATGCCATGTGATTGTTTCACTGTGACTTAATCATGGATTAAAAACATAATTCTCATGTCCCTACATCCTCTTTGGTGTCATGCAGAATTTTCCATAAAGGCTGAATAATGAAAACACGAGCAAGTGCTACCGTTCTCAGGGTGCTGGGCCCAAGTGTGGCTCTGTGAGTTGAGCAGGAACCAGCCCTTCATTTATCAGCTTGCTGGAATCTTCTGCTCCCAAGAGATACCTGGGCAATGTGTGGGTGAGGGCATGGARTGATTGCTGAAAAATGCTTTCAACAGTGTTGCTGGTGTCCTATTTTCATAATGAGTACCAAAGCCTTGGTTAGCAGCCTTTGGTTCCCACCTCACCACTTTCATAACCTACTAGTATCTGTTTTACTGAGCAGATACCGTTTTCCCCTCCATGGCTGTGTTGTGTTGCCCTGCAGAGCCCCTCGTTGCCTTGGCTCTGGTGACCCTTCTCTAAGGGAAAATGTCTGTGTTTGCCCAGCTGGCAGTGCAAAACCCTTGCAGTGAAACTGCTGCTCAGATCCCCGTGGCACGGTGTCCGTGCGTCCATTCTGGCTTCACGTCCAGCTTTGCAGGATGCCTTGGAAAGTTGGGTGCTCTGCAGGGGTTTGCTGTTGATGTGTGATTCTGCAGTTTGTCACAATCCTGAGATGCCACCCCGCAATCAGTCAGCCCTTGAAAGGTATTCATTTGGGAATGAGGTGGTGGAGCAACTGTTTGAAGATACCTCATGTGCCAGCTATGAAATGTTGATTTCTGGCTTTAATTACTAATTTTTTTAATCATTTAACAATATAGTCAACAGGTTCTTGGAACAAGTCTACTTAATACGATTTCAGAAATAATTTTTCCCCTCTAAAATTCCACTTACTAATATAGTGCCTAATTTTGATTTATAAAAGTTGCTGTCTTAGGGCCATTGAAGGTGCAGGCAACATTTGGTTTAAGGTCAGCAGGGAAAGCATTCAGAGAACAGTATTAGTGGCACAGAAAAGGGTTCAGATGTTAGCATCTGGTATTTTGAGATCACCTCTACCTAAAAACAGCTACACTGGCACAGATTTGCATTTGCCTGTGGACGACTAACAAGTGTTTACAGGCTCTGGATTACAAGGGTGACAATCTGTTATGTCACAAATAATCTTGTTTCCAAGTGCTGCATGTGGGTAATTTGTAATCTGCTTTCTGTGACTGAATACACCCCTAATAACTTGTTTTTGTTGGCTGATTTTACAGGGACTTGGGAGTCAAGGTCTATGTTTGTCAGCTGGGCACAGCCCAGGGGAGGACACAGAGCTGCTCCCCAGCCCCTCCTTGGCCCCACTCAATGCTCATTTTGGGTCCTGAGGGAGAACTGTTGCCACAGTTTTGTGCAGAATTTGTAAATATGGGGGATTTTAGGTTATTTATTTGCCTCCTGCATGAATTTCCAGATTCTTCACCCCATTTCTGGTATCAGAAGGGAGATAACACAGGCCTCCAGAGGCAGAGGTGGCAACTCTGCTCCCACTAGAGCAATTCCCAGGGAAGGTTGCTAAGGCTCCCGGAGGTCAAAGGAGAGAAGAAACAAGACATGCGTTAAAAACCAAAGGGAGATATGTGTGAAAGCAAGTTTATGTGGCTGTACAAGCTGTCCCACACTTGTTCTGCCTGCCTGCTGAGCTGGCAAACTCAAATTCAGAGCCATGGAACATGCTCAGTCTGTGTCCGTCCATCCGTCCATCCATCCATCCATCCATCCATCCATCCATCCATCCATCCATCCATCCATCCTTCCTTCCTCAGGTCCCATCCAGACCTCAAATGTGAAGATGTTCCTCCATCTTTAAATTATTATATGCACTCCTAGTGGAATGATCTTTTGAATTGATGTGAATCAGCTGGCTAAGAGGAAATCAAATGGTGAAGAATCAGGAAAGCCTTTTTGGGTCAGTCAACAAAGTATTAGGTCTATAAAGATGATAGGAAGATTTGGCATCATGTAAATATGTCCAGAGGAATGAAAGCTGTTACTAGATTATTGTAAGTATGGAATCATCATCATTTAAAAGAGCCAGTGCTATCTCTGTCCAAATTAGCAGTACAGGTGCAGCTCTGCATGTTACCCTGTGCAGACAAAACAGGCCCTCAAATTCTGATGCACACTGTTTTCTGTGAAGGTCAGCTTGTGACCTATGCAAAACAAAAATGCAATTAAAGATAACTTTGAAAGCATTGAAACAAACCTGAGTGAAGCTATTGGTATGTCTGAAGGAGTGTGTGGGGGAAACAGACGCAGAGGAAAAAAAGTGTGTTAATTAAGATTCCTGGGAAGGGAGGGAAACAGCTTGCTGCTCTGCAGAGGGACGAAATGCTGAAGGGAGGAGCAGACCTTACAAGGTAATGAGAGTGCTAAATGGCAAAGTTTGGGCTGGGAGAGGGGCAGAGCTTCAAAGGAGGAATGTGCACAACTGGGATTGTAAGCTGCCTTTACATCTGTCCTTAGCAAACCAAGATGAAAGCATCTGCACTCAAAGGGCCTGCTCCTCTGTTGCCTTTCACCTCCTGAGCTTATTTGTATCTATGCAAAGGGTATGCAGATTGCCAGGGCTCCAGCTCAGGGGTTTGTTGTTGGGCTGTGTGGGGTGATCCAGCCTAAATGCTGGGCTCTGAGTGCAGGGGGACTTTCCTGTCCCACTGTGTGCTGCTGATGGTGCCCTGCGTGTGCTGTCCTGGTACGGGCGCTTTGTGTGGTGTACACACATAACAGCGCAACTACAAACGTGTGTTACATGAGATACTGGAACACTGTCAGGTTTTTGGTGTGGCTTGGTGGCTCCTGTGCCTGGGCCCAGGGTGCAGGGACTGTGGCTCTGTCCTTCTACCTGCCATGATGCTCCCCCTCATGCTGGGGCAGCAGGGGTGATGCCCCTGGGGAGGGCAGCTGAGCAGAAGAGCTGCTGTGCATGAGGTCTCCACCACCAGCCTTCCTGCCAATGAAAGAGACTGGGAACATGCAGGAGTTGGGCAGGGAGATGGGAAGGGTGGGTTGAGGGGCCTATCTCCAGGCTTTAGCTGGTCAGAGTGACCCTGAGATGCACCAGAAAGTCTCTTTTCCCAGCCCAGTGGTTGAAGAAGGAGTCAGAGCTCTTAATTTCTCATTCTCAAGGTTGTTTATTGTTCCTTATCYATAAAATTCTTACTCCTGTCCAGCCGAGGTTCACTGAGCAAGACAGTCAGAGGCACTCTGCCTGCTCCCAGGGCAGTGTTATCTTTTTATACTAAAAACTATGTGTACAATATTTACCATAACTTTCCAATACCTATCACCTCTGTTAGACAGTGAGCTTCTGCTCTAAACCAATCCAAAAGTGCCAACATCACAGCAGAAGATGGAGGCCAAGAAGAAGAGGAAAAAAGACTGGACACACCCAGATTCCTCCATCTCGCCCCCTAAACCCCTGTTCTAAAGACCCCAAAAAGTCTATTTTTCACCCCGTGACAAACTAATTATTATTCTACTTGGACTTTTGTGGCTTGCAGATCCTCATCTAAGGTTGGTAACTGTTTCCATGGGTCATAATCAAAGTTGCAGGTGTCTTGGGCTCTGTGCCAGGGTCTCTGAGCCCCCTGGCAGGGGTTCTGGCCATCCAGGACAGTCAGAGGGATGTCCTGAACTCCAACATCCCTAGACCTGAGGGCAAGGAGGGAGAAGAAAAATGCATCTCCACGCCAAAGTGAGTGCCATCAATATAGTTACCAGGAGAGCATGGAAATTGTGTAGGGAAAACACTGAAGGATCAGGCACTGGCAGAGCGCCCTATGGCAGAATGCATATTGCATTTCTTTTGTTTCATTTTTCATGTGGCAGTGTGGGAGTGAGCCTGCAGAAAGGCTTGGGAATGCCTGTATTTAGTGTGCTGCAGGATTCACTGCAGTTAAACCCCAATTATTCCAATGGTATTAAGGGGTCCTGTGTGGGTTTTGCAAAATTCATTTACATCTACTTTAAGGGCCCTTTGCACAGGCTGAGCAAATGATAACACAACTTAAGTGGAAAAAAAAAAAAAACAACAAAAAAGGAAAGGAGGGAAGATTGATCTCAAAAAGAAATGAACTTCACATTTGTGGTCCATTGTAGCCAAAGGCACAATCACCTAATCTGACTTCTAAGGTTAGCCCTAAATATCAGTGTAGGCAAGTCCCTGGCCAGTTGCCAGTGTCTCAGGGCAGATAACATCAGCACAAGTCGAGAAGAGGTCTCCAGTCTAGCCTGCGTTTTAATATACTATTAAAATAAAATGAGACAGCAATTAGTTTCTCTTCAGCTATTCCACAGCATAACTTCTTTGGTCAATTAGTATGAATAAATAAATATAGGTCTTGAATTATTAATCTGCAAATAGAAGAAGCAACTGCATTTAATATTTCACTGTTCCTTCTCCTTGCTCCTTTGCTTTGCTTGGAGTTTTGACTCAGTTGGTATTATTGGAGTGCTATTGTCTATTCTTAACTTTTTCCAAACTTAATTTTTCCAGAGGATAATTTTCTTACTCAAATAACACTTTTAATCTTGGCTCAAGACATATAAAGGTTGGATTATCAGAGGGTATTCATTCACAGAGTTACAGGGAGATCAGTGGTTTAAAAAAAGAAAAAAAAATCAGATCATTTAAGTGCCTCAGTACGGGCRTGCTAACTTTAGGTTCCCACTTACTGAAGCCTTCACAGAATCACGGAATGGGACCTTGAAGTTCATCTAGTCCATCCCCCCCCTGCCATGGGGGTTTGGCCTTAATCTTTTCTGCATAGCTTCAGGGGAGTAAACAATGTCTGATTATCCCACCAGTTAATCCCTTTTCCTAGTAAGAGAGGCAGAAAGAGGGGTTGATCGGGGTTAGGATATCTTTTGCTTCTGTTCCAAGACCTGGAGCTACTTTGGGCAGGGAGTGCCAGTCTGACGGATTTGCTTGGAGTGTCGCAGACTGTAGGAACCACCCTGAACCTTTGGCACCTCAGGTTTCATATGCTGTCTTTCCCAAATTTTATAAGAACATGTGATGAACAGAAATCAGTCTCTTTATCCGCTGCATGGGGAAAAGGTCAGTCCTGCCAAAAAAAGGAAAGCCTCATTTTAATTTTAGACTTTGGTCATTTTCAGGAAACCTTCAAGAAGACACTTCTGACTTGCTTGTTCACATATGGTGGTGTTTCCCTCTTTGGCCACAGGGGCTGATTCTTAGAGAAATGGGTCACTACAGTTCTGCACTCAATAGTGTCTGGATGTCAGATCATGGAAATGGCCAAAGAAAATATTAAGTATTAGTAACATGTTTCATTTTTGTTGATGTAATGTCAATGCATATAAAAGGAGGAAGAAATGTAAAGTCAATGAGCTGGAAGGAGCCTGAAAACTCTCACGGTACTTGAGAGCACCTGCCTTCTGACCTGTGGTTTTGATTTTGGACCAAATTCACACTCATGAGAGAGTGCACCTGCCTTCTGACCTGTGGTTTTGATTTTGGACCAAATTCACACTCTTCAGTTTTCTGTGCTGATGACAAACCTGAGGTGCTTCTTTATATACTTTAAATGTGTTGTTTTTTCCCCTTTGAAGTTGCTTGAGGCACGTTGTAAGCTGAATGCATTCTTCTTAGCTTGGCTCACTGCAGTGTATTTTGTGATGTTAATTTCAATGAGATTTGTTTTCTATTTTAGTTTGAATATTGTTTTGCCTTTTTCTGGCCTGCTTTTATGTTCTGGCTTCCTGTGTTGCTAGTGTAAGACCTTTGAAGAGCATAGTTTGGGTATGATAATAAAACTTTTCCACAGTGCACAGCTTTCAGGTAGAAATCATAACTGGGTCATGGCAGCAGCCAGGGGAGGATGTGACATGGAGTCCTGTGGTTGTGTCTTACAGGTGCTGCTGTCTGATCTGCTCCAGCCTGCAGCGTTTTCCCCTGTGCTTAGCTGCCATGGTGATGGGTGACTTGGACATGCCATAAATAGACAAACTAGCAGGGCTGCCATTGAGGCAGAGCATGAGGACAGTCCTCTGGCTTAGTGCTCTCCAGCTTCTGCTTATGTGTGTGGAAAATGCCACTGGAGGCTCTTGCCTAGCAAGCCAATGTGGCAAACACCACCTGCAAGYGTGTGAGAGCTTTTACTGGGAGGGCTGGAGACAAGGAACAGCATTCTGGATTCTGGTCAGCCTGAACCTGAGGGACTTGCYTCCTCAGCCCAGTTCCAGCAACATTTTGCAAAACTGGCACATCTCCACAAGGATTCAGCTCAGTAGGGAAGTGCCACTGTTGGTGTCTCTGTGTCCCTTCAAGGCAGAGACAGTGTCGTAGAGCTGGTGGTGTTTGTGGTCTCACAGCTGAGGTGGGCACAGCCACCAGGGGTTTCTGAAATCCTCCTCATGTGGGAAATGTGTGCCCGACTATGGGGCAGACAAGAGGCCAGAGRAGGATGCTCCCTGTGCTCCTGCAGGTCATGAAATAACCAAGGGCTTGCAGCTTAAAGCTGCTGCTAAAGCTTGTGCCTTTTTGTGAGACATTACGTGAGGTGCAGAACAGGTCTGTGGAGAGAAAATTAAACCAGAGCTAAAGCAAGGCAAGGACTGAAAGAATAAATCTTGAAATTGGAGCCTGAGACTCAACTCTTGCGTCTGCAGGGCTGGGGTAGTCCACAGCATCATCCCTCACAATGTTTCTCTTCTTGCTTGGATTGAGCAGAAGGGTTCCTTCCCTGCCCACGTGCAGAAGGAAACCAGTGTGTGCAGCTGGTGCTCCTGACCCAAAGCCAGCCTGGAGGGCTGGCCAGGACACAGCAGGGACCACCAGCAGCATGGCCAGGGCACCCTGCAGGGACCACCTGCCCTGGAGCGCCACAGGGCTGCGAGAGGAGTCCATCCTGTGCAAGACCATCCCCAGCAGGCTGGTCCCTAACCTGGGAGAGACCACAGAAGACAGGGAAAAAAGGCTGAAAATAGTTCAAAAGATAGAGGGAAACAAGAAGAGAAGGCTTTTAAAGAAGTGCAATTTTAATGTGTGGAGGTATGCAGAATTAGTTCAGCAAGAGGGAAAAGAAGCACAGGTGCAAAGAGTAAAGCAAGTGGAAGGAATATGGAAGGAAGAGRAAAAACTGGGTAGAAGGACTATACGTTTTAATAAAGGTGGTTGGAATTTTTAATCTATTACATGGGCTGTAAATATGATTTTTCAATAAAATTAGCAATTATTTTTTTTATGTGTTAGATGAGCTCTTAAATATAATTTATTCTGCTCTTTCACATGTAAATCTAATTTTTTAAAGTAATTCCTAAAGGAGTCGATATGAAATTTTCAGATCCAATTGAGTTGAATTTGAGTGCTACATATATGTCAAAATATTTGAAATTACAGCTTTTGCAGTTGTATTGGCCCTTTACAAAGCATAAACCTTTCAGGAATGTGTCAGGTGTCAGAGAAAGGAAAAGAAACCGTTCAGAAATTCAAGTGCTTGGAAAATAAAAATTCTTAGATGATGTCTTCAAAATGGAAGTGAAAATACAGACTGTGTGTTTGTATGTTCTTATATTTAAGAGGCATAAAGTAGAGGTATAATGCAATTAAAGATTTTTTTAACTAGTGAGATGATGGCAGCAACCAAAACTCTCCCTGAGAAGAAGACAAAACAAGGAGAGCAGAAAGAAGTATCACCATTATTCATATGCAGCACTTTGTTCTGTTGGGGAGAGGGCACTGGATAGAGCTCAGTGACTAATTTGTTGCCTATTAGTCCTTCATTAGTTTTGCTTCCACTTCAGTTTGATTTATGTGCTGCATAGAAGGATTTGCTAAACAATTTCTGCAAACAAGTATTTGTTGGAGGAATATAATATTCAAAACTAAAGCTACAAGTTAAATTACACAGATTAGTTACAGGCTCTGGTTTTGATCCCTAACTGGATTAATAGAAATTGGATTCTGGTTCAAGTACACAAAGCCAAGACTAGGTTTGAGTTTTAAAAACAAACAAACAACCCCCAAACTCCAACTTAATTCCTTCTCCTGACAGTTCCTGTTGCTGCAGGAGACCTGTGTGTGTTGATGGGGAGAGCACACACGAGCACAGAGGTGTTCCCAGAGCAGCTGTGTGTTGGAGCACCAAGTGCCTCTGTGTGCACACTCTGTGCCCTGGTTTGGGAAATCACTTCCACTTCCTTGCTTTCAGATTTGCTGGTCCAAGCAGCAGGATTGAGGTACGTCCTTATGTACTGACATGGCACCTACATACCTGATGGGTTTGTTGCTAGGACTTCTTGTTTCTTTCTAAATATGTCCAAATAGTAACAAGAGGCTTTGCAACCAAAGAATTCGGGTTTTCTAGGGATCAACTGATTTAACCTCATGTCTGTCAAATACTTTAAGCTGTTGTGCAATCTCATTTGAGTTTATGATGTTGACTCATGTTCCTAACTGCTGTATCTGCACGGCCAGGCCTTGCATCCTGTTCTCACCACAGTGGATGAGATGGCTCTGGTAGGTACAACCTCTTCAAAATATGTTTTTCACAAGGTGGTCTTTTTTCCTTGATAAAAACACACATGTAATATTGCTGAATGATAAAATTGTCATTGCATTTTGCAATGGAAATTTTTCCCTTGTTTGGTAGATCTGCATTCAAAGTGTGCTAAACTAAATGTAAATCCAAGTCATCTGGTTCTTCTTGTATCAGTTTTGTTGTAATGGTCCCCAATAGCTCCTGCTGTTTGGAGGATTTCTTTAATTTTTATTTTATTTTAAATGGCCAGTATCTAATTTTTTTTTCTCCCCTAAAATTCAGTGAGAAATCTCCTTTAAGTGGTTGAGTATCCAGGTCATTTCTCTGTGACCTATTTTTCTGCTGGTGTTGAGTCAAAACATAGATCTGAAGTGAAAATGAGAATAGCTTGTCAAGATCCACAGCAGCATGCAGAGGCCTGGCAGTGGGTAAATGTGAGTCAGAAAGAGAGGTTCTCATGAACCTTCATGATTTTTCTTTTCCGTTGTGTGTGACAGAAAGGTGCTGCATGACGAGGTRTTTTTGAGAGAGACGTGAACCCTGCACCTTCTATCAAAGCTTTCAGCAGAAGATGGGAGACCCTTTTAGCAAAGAGGAGGCAGACTTTAAACGAGCAGTGGGTCAATTCTGTAAGCTTTGTGCTTTGACTCCGTGGCCAGGGAGTCATCTGGGGCACTCTTGCTGAGCCAGGAGGGAACAGGCACTTCCAGTTGGGTCAGTTCTTGTCTGCTGTGGGCTCAGCAGAGGAGGTAATGCATGGAGATGTGGCACAACATCATGGGCAGCTGTGGGCAGCACAGTAAATCACCAAGCCAAATGGAAGAACTAGGTATTGCCCATTCTCCTGTGGGCATCATGAAGTTCTTTCAAAAATCCAGCAATTTTGGTGCCCCTTAGATAACTACTGCAGCAGCCCAGGACTGAGGGGGTGTGTGTGCCCTCACCTTTGACAGACAAATTGCTTGTGGTGTCATCTGCAATCAAAGCTGAGTTTTCATTTGCTTGCTGTTTGAGTGTTGTCTTAAGCTTCTCTTGAATGTGGTGTCTGTGAGGTAGTTTTTTCATTATTTTTTATATATACTCTATTTTTTTTGAGACTACACCAGAAGCAATCATAAAGCATCTCCAGTGCATGTGTTCTTCCTTCTATATCTGTCACCTCATGGCCTTTACTGCGTTTGCCACAATAGTATTTCACTTTTTCACATGGTTTTCTAGCCCAGGTCTGTGTGATATGGTACTGCTGAAATCACCTTTCTTGATAATCCTGTGACATCTGTTTTGTAAAACCCAGAACATATTCTCTGATGCTTCGAGTATTAAATTCTTTCAGAAAAAAGTTGCCCTGTGTCTTCAAGAGCCTGTTTGACTCAGTTTATTGCTACATGCCAGATTTTTGTTTCCTTTTCTTAAGTTTTTTTTCCCCAGTCAATAACTAAAGCCCTTATCTCCATCACTTTTTTTCCATCTCTGTTGCTTTTCACATTTGTACTGTATCTATTAAGCCACCACCACTACCTCACAATTGCAAGTCACAAGTAATTAATGCATTGAAAGCTGTTCCAACTGCCCTCCAGACCCCAGTCCAACAAAGGACTTCTATATGAGAGTAGCTGTGAGTGCACAGATTTCCCCAGTGGATTTAATGGCCCAGAGATTCTGGCAACTGTGAGCAGTGGTGCCACTACTGTCCTGGAAAAAAACAAGCCCCAGCAGAGCTGGATGCATGGCTGTACTCTTCCCTGCATTATTTGTCTAGCCTCTGTATGTTTAAGCATTCAAAATTTGCTCGCTTGCTTGATCTGGGAGTAGGTTTGAAAATGGGGAAATCCTTGTGCGAGTCAGGTTTGATTAAAGGATCTGAGTCCATCTGGGAAATCACAGCAGCATCAGTGCATGGCAGCTGCACGTGGAATGGGCCACAAAATAGAGCAAATCTTAAAGAAGGACAAGAAGAGCCAGGTTGAGAGTGCAGAAGGTGGTGGTGGCATCCATATCCTGGTGGTGCCTCACTAAATGAGGTCACCATCTCACACACCCTCCCCCCATGCCCAGGGACAAACACGTGTCTGATTTCTGATGAAATATTTGTCAGTCAGTGGGTGCTTCTTGTGTTTACTCCTACAAGTATGGAGGCTAAATCACTTGTGTCAGGATGATATGAGTAAAATGAAGGTCACTCTCAGAATACTTTAGCATGCCTTGGAGGCACTGCTGATAAGGAAAAAGACAAAAGGACAAAAAAAAAAAAAAACCACAAAAAAACCCCAAAACAAAACAAACAAAAAAAAACAAAACAAAAAAACCCTATATTTTAATTTATCACCAAAACTACGGCTGTCAGAAATAAGAAGATGTGTGAAATCTCTTGTAATGTAYAGCACAGGGTTGTATATTTAACATCTTATCTGATTCAGCCTATCACAGAGACAAAACATGTAATTGTGTGTGTGTTTTTGTATAAGTATAAATATAAATGGATCTGTACACAGGGCTCAGAAAAAATTTGGTGACACRCTTCCATATCTAGTTTCAGTTTAAAAATCTTTCTGCCCTAAATTAGGTGAATACATAAACAAATCAGATATATTAATTTTCTGTTGAGAATGCTTTGGTGATTGCTTACAAAGAAAAGTTATTTACATGCTGATATAAGGCATTACTTAGCATAATGAGTGGTAATTTTCTCAGCCTCAAAGGTATTAGGCTCCCTTGCATGTTACACCCTGCTCTGTTACACGGTTGGGCTGCTCTGTGGGATCCCCAGGTGCATGCTTGGGGTTTGTCTGATGGAGTTTTATGGAGCTGGCACAGAACCCCACAGCCTCCCCTAAAGATACCTGGTGATCGTGTTATGTGCTTGTAAGGTGTAGGGGGATAGAATATCAGAAAATAAAGATAGTGTAGAAAGTAACCTTACCCCTAAGGAGCTGCAGCTGGGCCAATTAGCAAAGATGAGGAGCAGGCCTGACTTTAACAGGCCACAGCTGTAAGCAATGAGAAGCAGAGTGCTATAAAAGAGTGGGGTGGCYSCTTYAGRAGGGAMCTGGAGTCAGTGGCTGCTKTGTGGAGGAGAAAGAGTCAGTGCTCGGAGGAGATGGCCATGAGAAAGACTAAGAAGGTATGGAACTTTTGTGATAAGGAGAMAACAGTATGGAACTTTTGTGGTAAGATGTACAACAGTAAGGGATAGCTTCCTCTTCACCCTTTCAGAGTACGTTGTCTTCATATATTCACAGAATATGCTGAGTTGGAAGGGACCCATCAGGATCATTGAGTCTGACTCTGGGCTCTGCACAGGGCTGTCCCCAGGAATCCCACCCTGTGCCTGGCAGCATTGTCCAAATGCTTCTTAAACTTGTTCAGGCTTGGTGACCACTTCCCCAGGGAGCCTGTTCCAGTGCCCAAACACCTGTGGAGGGATAGAATGTAAGAAAATAGTGCAGAAGGCAATCTCACCCCTGAGGAGTTGCAGCTGTCCTAATCCCCAAAGATGAGGAACGGCCCTGCCCTTAACAGGCCACAGCTGWGTCCAATAAGAAGAWGAGTGCTACAAAAGAGTGGCTTAGCTGGGTGAGGAGAGAGTTGGAGTTTCTTGGTTGCACTGTGAGGAGATGCCCGTGAGAAATCACCAAGAAGGTATGAGAGCTTTGTAATATGATGACAACAACCACCCTCTGGGGAAAGAATCTTTTCTTGATATCCAACTTGAACCTCCCCTGACACAGCTTTGGGCCATTCCCTTCTGTCACTGGTCACAGAGAGAAGAAATCAGTGACTGCCCCTCCTCTTGCTCTCATGTTGAAGACTGAAATGAGGTCTTCCCACAGGGTCCTACAGGCTGAACAAACCAAGTGCCCTCAGCTGCTCCTCATATGGCTTCCCCTCCTGACCCTTTACCATCCTCATGTCCCTCCTTTGGTCACTCTCTAATAATTAATGTCTTTTTTTTTTATGTTGTGGTGACCAAAACTGAACAAGTACTCATTTTTACATRTATTTTATCCCCTTGAAGAGTCATAAATGGGAATAGTTGCAGTGTCTGTTAATGGCATTGATCTAGGGGTTTAAAAGAAGACTGTTTCTAAAGAGAGATTTCAAAATCTTATATATAAAAAATTATGTTTTTCTGGCCTGAATTGTGGAAAGCCTCTTCACTTAATTTGAGATTTACCAAAGAATAAGTTTGTTTTGAGAGTCCATCTCAGGAACATGAGGATCTATGTTCACACACCTAATAAATTAAGAGGACAGAAAATGAATTCAAATCTCCCTTGATGCTGTTTTGGCTTTGCTTTGGCCTGGATGTGGCACTGGAACCACTTTGCCTTTTAGAGTCTCTGGTTTTTTGGTTTCTGGGTTTTTCTGAGCAACCTGGTCTATTTGAAGGCATTCCTGTTCACAACAGAGGGGTTGAAAATAGATAATCTTCAAGGTGCCCTTCCAACCCAAACCATCCTGGGATTCTGGGGAGAATCATGGCAAGGAGATTAGGTACAGTGGTAGGATCCATGAGGTAGGTGAAAAATAGCATGAGACTTGCTGGATTGAGACAACCAACTTTGTTAACAGTTACTTGAATTCAAACCTGTGAATGCTGTGAGCCCTACAGTCACTTGTTGGGAATGTTTTATGACAGAAGTCATGTAAGCTTTCGCTTGTTAGCCGAACAGAGCTGGAAAAGTACTGAAGATAGTTTAGCTGAATTTTGCACCTGCAAGATGGTGTGTCCTTGGGCCTAGCTGGATGTGATAACAAGCAGACAGAGAGACGTTGGAAAAAGGGAATGTTAGCCTGAGAGAATAAGGAAGATCGATAGTATAGCTTAACCGATGGGTTGCTGGGCTTGCAGAATATTCATAAGCTTATTATTGTGTGTATAAAGTTTGATGCTCTACCGAGAAAAAGGAGCTTGCTGATCTCATATTGAGTGTCTGAGTCTTCCTATACCCGACAGTCACTCTCAGTTTTTTGATCTTAAATTATGAGCTGTTCAAAAATAATTGCATTTTCTGCTTAAATAGTTTTAGGTCTGTTTACCTTCTAATTGACATGGTGTGTAGGTATCTACAAGTACTTTTCACATGGAGGCCATTTACATTTAAATATTGTATATCAGAGGTGCCTTAAAAATGCATTTTTATTGTGTTATGAGGCAAGAGTTTGCTGAGAATCTTGCCATTAAACAATTAAGGCTATAATGCTTTTGCCTGTAACTGGTCTAGGTTCAATTTTGCCAGCAACAAATGGCAAGACTGCCTGGCAATGCCATGAAGGTCTTGCATTGAGCTACAACCAGGTCACTGTGCATGTGACAGCAGCCAGAGCTTGCCCATGCTCCAAAATGGCATGACCTGGCCTTCCCAAAGCTCCTCATCTGCTCCCACACAGAGCTCTGGGGCACCCATGCCTTCACCTTTACAAAGTGGGAATACTTTGAAGAAGAAGTATAGTATTTCGTGTCCCCGATGTCTCCGGGTGCGTCCTGCTGGCTTCCCTGGCTCTCGCTGCTGAGCCAAAGGCGGCAGCTGTGGTTCTTT
>JACDOX010000075.1:701576-774040 GCA_014549065.1 Cardinalis cardinalis
CTTCACCTTTACAAAGTGGGAATACTTTGAAGAAGAAGATATCTGCTTTGTCTTGAAATGACATCYCTGATGCGCCAGAGAGAAGGCAGGACTTTTTGTAAGCCAAAGCCTTGAATTTACTTCTTTCAAAAGGGCCATACAGGCATTTAGGTTGGGATGGATATCAAGAGGTCTGTCATCCCAGCTCCAGCTAAAAGCAGGGTCACCTGTGACACCAGACCATGTTGTTCAAGCATTTGTCCAGGCAGCCCTTGAAAGCCTCCAGCAACAGAGCCTACACAGCCTGCCTGATGATTTCTTCCACTGCCTGCCTGCCCTCGTGGACAACAAATTGCTCTTTATAGCCAATCTGATATAAAGACTGGGTATATAAAGCTCTCGTTTCAGCTTTCAGCTGTAGTGTCTCATCCTGCCAGACACTGATGGGAGAGTGCAGCTCCATCTCCTCCATCACTCCCTTATCCATACAGCTGGACACAGCCAGGCTGTGCCCCTCAGCCTCCTCTCAGTTCCTCCAGATATTCATAGGCTAAAAAAGACCTCTTTTGCTTTTCCTGCCTTAGTGCCTGCTCTGTGAAGGTTGCTCACAGCTGTGTGACCAYGGATGTTGGGAGGAGAGGAGGTAGGAAGGGAGGCACTGACAGGGCCTCTGAAATGGTAGTGCAGAGAACTGGGGGTCCTAGCTTGGGAGCAGAAAGAGGCCTGGGCTGGCTCTCAASCTTTAAGCCAGAAGTCATCATTCAAAGTAAACAGGATCTGTGTGCACGCAGCAGAGGAACACAAGCGCGGGATGTTCAGCACCCTCTGCATCCTTGTGCTCCAGCAGCACGGGAAGGTGCTTCCAGCCTGTGTCTGAGAAAGGTGGAGTGAGTCTCAGCACTGCTTGTTCAAGCCTTCAACTCTCCCAGAGCACTCTTGAGGCAGGACAGTAAGTGCTCAGTACAATTGCTTTAGTTCCAGTATGAATACAAAATTTTCTCAATGAGTAATCATTGGCAGGTGCAGTTAATAGAAAATCTCGACAATCAGAAGGCCTGGCTTCAGCACAGGGGTACCTGGGTTCTCCAGTTTTGGCAGATATTGCAGGTTCCTATCCKATTTTGACTTAGTTTCACTTTGATTTCTGTCATCATTTCTGTTCACTGAAGAAAAGGCTTTTCCCCCTCCCTCTCCCTCTCCATTCTCTTTGTTTCTCTATTCGTTACTCTCTCACCTAAGCCATTGCAATGTCATTAACTGCTGGCAGACTGTGGAACACAAAACAGATGTGATTTCCAAGGTGCTTTATTTTTTTTATTATTATTATTGTTTTTTAGTGGGTAGAGTTTTTCAATGAGTTCATTGTGGGAGGAAGCTTCTATTGGAACTTAAAAGGGTTCAGGAGAAATCTACTCAATATTCAGGTTCTGAAAACACTGGGGAAAAAAAATCACATGAAAATGAATTGAGCTTTAGTGTCTTCTGGCCTTCAACTCTAGAGGAGTTTGTTTTATACTTTTATCTTTCAGCTGTGGACAGATGAGACCAGACAGCCAATTAGCAATGGTGCATATCTGTTGACTAGACACCATGGGACAAAACTACAGCTTGTTTAAAATGGTGTAATTCTGCTGCCTGCCCTGAGTTTTCCTCTGCTCTGGACAGAGATCCTGCCTGGTTAGCGTGGAATAAATACACCTAGATCCCCCTTAGAAAAGCAAGGCAACCTCAGGAACAGAAACCTCACTGTCTGCAGGCAACAATTCTGTAGGAATTGGGACTCTTTGCCAGAGCTGTTGTGAAATAACACTGGGGATCATGGTATTGCTAATGTAATTTCTTTCATGTTGTGTGAGAGGCATTCCAGCTGAGCCTTCTCTATATACTCTGCAAGGTAACTGTCTCAAAAGAGCAGCTTATAAATTTGGAAAGAAGGAAAAGGTGTGAAGTAACTCCCACTGGATGCTTCAACTATTCCTATTTAGTTTTTTATTTATTAACTCTTTATGCAAAAAGGTGAGAACCGCAAAACTATTTATTTAATTTTTGCTCATCCTCATTTCAGTGCAAGCATCAGGTAATTTTAGCTATAAATTTCCCTGAAATCAGTATTTTTAAACAAAACTATGGAGTTAGAGAAATTATATAATTGATTAGCAGATGTTAAAAGGTTTCTGCTTTCCAGCATTTCTCTGTTGATCAGTAAGTCAAAATAACAATGGGAATTGCTTGAGTGGAAGACTAACTACAATCATGCATTTAATTTACATCTTAATGCACTGTTGTTGTTTTTCCTGTTCAAGTAAACTACTTCTTAGGATGCACCTCTATGAATTTCCATGGGAATAGGCTTATATGAATTTTTCCTTGCTATGTTTGGGGGGTCTTCCAGAGATCAGGTTAAGATTAAAATAAATGTTGTCTTGAACACCAGGAGTAAAGTGAAATTTTAAGCAAGAATTAGTAGTTTAGGGGCCAGGCCTCCCCTTTTGTTGGTGTATCTGTCAGCCTCCTGCTTGTGCCTGTAATTGGGGGCTGCAGCAGCATACAGACTTTGTGATAGTCTTAGGAGTGGGCCAAATATTGCCTGCAGCTCTTGATCCATCAATAAAACACATGCCAACCACAGCATATCACACCTAAAATCTTTTACCTGACTGGTCTCTGCTGAGTTTGTGAAGTTCTAGGAGAAATCATGTGAATTTCTTTTAAATGTGTGAGCGGTGATGACCTTTTTGACTAACACAGGCTACAGGTCTAATTGACCTTGGCAGCATGAAAGGGTCATTTCTTGACATGGCTGAACTGTTCTAGAACAATTTATCCAGTATGCTAGGTACAAACAGTCTTTTCTTCAGTATCAGGCATGCATGTCTTATCTTTCTACCTATTCTTTTTTTAAAGAATCTTAGCTATTGTGAAGCAAGCAAGGAAAAATGTGTTCTCTATTTATATTGTTTGTTCTCTTCAGCCTCTACTATTCTATCTTGGACAATAACATTTCATGAATACCTATTTTTGCACTTTTTTTTTTTGCTTGGATTTTAAAGGAGCCTCTTTTTCTTCTCCAGCACTGCAAAACAGGGTCTCAGGGCATTTTTTTGTGATGCTGATATTGATGGACCCTTTCCAGTGGATTGAACTGATTTTAACCAACATGTAATATTGTCTTGTGAGTGAAAGGAAAGAAAAGAATAAAACAACTTGATTGTCTTAGAACAGCAGCTCTTGAAATGAAGTGCAAACAAGTGATAATACCTAGTAAGAACACTCCCTTCTGCTTTGTTTTTCAAGGAAAATTTCACCTTAATACTGGGAAGAGAAGAGGTGTTTATGGCAGTCCAGAATGAAGAATCTAGTTCATCTCTGCTTTCTCTCTGTGTGAGAGTCTGCAGTTTGATCTGGGGTTTGGGGAGTGTTGTGATGGGGTTTCTTCCAACAGAAGGGACAAAAGGTCATGTCAGGTTTTGGTTCAAGATGAAAATCAGTGTTTTCTTCTCTGTGGATTACCAGTGATAGCCTCTAGAACAGATTTACTGAATTAGCTGTGTCCCAGTGTAGACAGTGACAAATTCAAATGTGTTTAAATGCACAATTTTCTTTTTCCAAAGGAAATGTTGTGGAGGCACTGCACATGAAAAATCTCTGGGGACGAAAAACATGGTTATGAATTTGAAGGGAGAGAATTAAATTCATATCCTCTCCAAGCCATTCTCCATTGCCCTGGCAATTCTGTTGTTAGTTTGACTTGGGCATTTTCCCTTCCATTTYACTGTTTCACAGATGGTTTGGAGTAATTCAGAAGCATATTTTTATTTTTTTATTTCATGTAGTGACCATCAAACATTACAGTACAAGAGATTTTTTATCTCCATTGCTTCTTGTTTTCCTGAGAAATATTTTTGTCCTTGTCATTAATTTAAAACTTTGCCTTATTCTCYGTTTCTCTCAGAGAAGTAGAAGATATAAATGTTGTAGACAACATTTTAACCATGACATTTTAGGCCCCAATCTAAGGATGTGTAGTGCTAATTTTAATAACAATTTAGGTGGAAGACATCYAATTCCAGTGTAGAGCATGAATTTGAGAATAAATATACCTGTACAGTCCTATTAGGATGTCCTTGTTTGAAAATCTGGAAAGCAAAGCATAATGCAATTGAAGTCAGTGATGTTATGAATAATGTAGGCCATCCATTATCCTTTGTAAAAAGCTGCACGTGCTTCTCCAGCCTACCTGGATACATCCCTGTTATGTGACCCCCATGGCAATGAGAACTGTGGAATACCAAGGAGACCACAGAGGATTATGTTTTCCTGGAGTGTTCAGCCAAAATCACACCAACATTCCTCTGTGTCCTCTCAGTGAGGAGCTCCTTCATGGGCTGTCCCTCTCCTCTCTGCAGGTGGAGGGGCACAGGGCTCATGCCTGCCTCTGCCTCCCTTCCCATGGCTGGGTGTTGGAACCCCACAGCCCCAAAGAGAAATCTGTGTGTTTCTGAGCACAGGGTTTGGCTCACAGAGTTGCCACAAGGCTGCATCCCTTTATTGTTTCCCAATAAAAAAGCCTCTTTGGCTGAGCTCCTGCAAAGATTTATGCACATGCTTGATTCTCTACTCTGAGCCTAATCTCACTGGTTTCAGTGGGACCACAGGCAGTGTATGTGTGTAAATCATCATGGCAGTCACTTCTGAAAATCAGTGTAAATAGAAAATAGATTTAAATGTGTATCTTGTTTTTCAGCCTTTTCATTTAAGGGGAGAAGGGGCAATAAGAATTTTCTCTTGATAACGGGGTGTTGCAGGCATCTTTTATGAAAAATCCTTTCCTTAAGATTTTTTCCTCCTGAGAAGCTAAGAGGCCTCAGGAACAAAATGTAAAAATTATCTGCTGCTGTGAAATGCAACAGGTGCATCTGTGATTGGTTTCATGTGATTGTTTCTAATTAATGGCCAATCACAGCCCAGCTGGCTCAGACTGTCTGAGACAGAGCCTTTGTTATCATTCCTTCTTATTCTATTCTTAGCTAGCCTTCTGAAGAAATACTTTCTTCTATTCTTTTATTATAGTTTTAATGTAATATATATCATAAAATAGTAAATCAAGCATTCTAAAACAAAGTCAGATCCTCTTCTCCTCCCTCAACCTAAGACCCCTGTGGGGTCACAACGGAGCTTGAAAATCCTGCAGTCAGGCATTATTGCAAAACTGGTATTGGAAGCTGGTTTTAAACAAATTCTGCTGCAAAATAAAGTTGATAATAAAAGTTTGTAGATCTTCTCAGTTACTAGAGGTAGACACTCAACAGAAAGAGTTTATATTGGTGAGAACTACTGGCTTTCTCACTGAACCTGTTCTAATTTTACTGTGCCCTTGTATATGGTCATGTAAGATCAGATCTTTGGATTCTTTAGAGAAAGTAATCTTTCCAGTAATCAAAGATCCAAGAGAGTAATGTGGGATTAGAGCAAATATGGCATGGCACTTCTTTCTGCAGGATGTGCTTCCCTGACTAGGATACTTTCTCATGATGTTCTTTGCAGCTTGGGATGCTGTCTGAACACTTCAGCCACTCAATAAGAGACACTGTTTTTTTTTTATTTTTTGTTAATATTTAAATTTCTTTGATAAGAATTTTCCCCCCTCTCTTAACTAAGTTTCTGTATCTTGCAAAGAGCCAGAGACTGGATTTTAGCAATGACAGACACATCAGGCTTCAGCAGGTCAGCCAACCTTGGTGAGAGCTTCCTTGGAAAGAGAAAGATGTCAGGAGGGGAAACACAAACTGATCCAAGCTGCATGTGAGTGGGAGGTTACACAGGGGTTTGGAGTATACCAGTATATAGAGTATGTTGAGGATGCTGGGGTTAGGCTTCAGTGGGGACATAAATGTTGTTGTTTTCTAATTATTTAGGGAGGAGAATAGGGATCTCCATGGTGCAAGTGGGCTGGGTAGTAAAACTGAGATAGAGAACTGAAGACCAAATGCCCCATGTTCCTCTGGACTGCATCCCTGCTTTTCTCAGCATCACTTCACAGTGTGTCTTTCAATCCTGTAATTCAGGACTAGCAGAGAATAAGATAAAGGAAGGGAGTTAACCAGTAGAGCAAAGAGGGGTGTTGATCTCAGTCGTGGTTACTGAAGGCTGTCTGCTGTTGTGGTGTAATCCTTTGCTGGAATGAGCCAAGCTCTGTTACTTCATTGGGCAAAGCTCCTGTTGACTTGTGCTTGATTACCAGCCCTGGGACCTGGCTCTGTGCAGTTGTGATGAGAGATGCCTCAGCATTTCAGCTCAGCCTGCCAGTGCTGATCCCCCCAGCTGCTGCTTCCCAGCACTCCCCAGCTACTGGTGCTGTGCACTGTTTGAGGGGGGAAGTTTCTCTTTGAGCAGCTGCAAAATGTTATTGTGCATGCTGAAAGGCAAAGCCATCAGCTGGCAGTAGGGAATGAGGGTTAGGCAAATGGCAGAGCAGAATTCTCTCACCTTTTCTCCTTTCCAGCCCATCTGTGGTGCCCTGGCAAAAAAAAGGTCTAGGGTTGACTTCTTTCTTCCTTCTCTTTCTCTCCTCTCTCTTTCTTTCTTGGTTTTGTTCTGTTTGGTTGTTTTCTTTTGTATTTTGTTTTTTTGTTTTAGCGTGATTGGGTTGCTTTTGTTGTTGCCTTTGGGGATCTGTGCAGTGCAAAGGCCAGTGGTATTTGGCATTAGGTAAGATCTTCTATAGGTCTGTTTTGATGGTACCAGAAAGATATGGACTTCTTAGGGGCTTGTTTGCTTGAATGGAGCCAGCAGACCTGCTTGCAAGCTGCTTTCAGCATCTTGGGAAGTTAGAGACCACCCGTGGTGCCTCTTGCAGGTCTGTGGTAAAGCACTCTCTCCTCCAAGTGACAGCAGGATTTGAAAAGCACTGGGCTGAGCACACACACGTGGGGCTGCCTAAAATTTTCTTCTACAGACAGATGGTGAAGTTTCACCTGATGCTTGTTGTACGTGGCTTTCTAATGGATGTACCTAGTTTGAAAATCTGCATGTCAGGCATATGCAGCCATTCCCTACTGCTACAGTGCTGCAACCATGTGCTCCTACCATGTGCAGGGGTCACTTCATGTAGAAAATAGTCTGGTCAGTACTGTCTTTTAAAACCAAATATTTGGCTGTACTTGTCTCATGGGCACTGGCCATATTTTATTGCACATATACTCCAAGAACACCATTCATMCCTTCAAAAAAATAAACAGTCAAACTGTTAAGACTGGGAGAATTAGATTGTGCACAGGGCTGTTATTAAACCATGTCAGATGCCCTATCAGTCTCTGAATTAAGAACAAACAAACAGAAGGCCTGCAGGCTCCCTGGTGTTTAACAAAAGAGGGGCAATTAATGAATTGGGTGTGAAGTTGCATTATGATTTTTATGAAAGATTTTGGGAAGGGTGTTAAACTAATGGAATCCATAACATTTGGCACAGGGTTTCCTGGTTTCAATTTCACACTCTTTGTACATTCTTAACTGTCTCATGGACATCTAAAAAACAGAAGAAACTTTCTGTRAAGCATTTTCACAGTATCTTCACTTTGTTGTATAAATCTGAAATGGTTAAGCACGGAAATGTTAACTATATATAATTTTGTTTCTATTACAGAATTATTAATGATAYGGCAGATGTAGTGTTTGCATATTCTACTTTGTCATTAAAACCTTGCTGTGYATCTCCTTGATGGTAACTCCTTTTAAGCTGAGCAGTAACGTGGCTTGAATGAAGACTTTAGGGTTTAGCAAATGAGGAATACACAGGCTTGGGATTCAGAGGAGCTGATGCTCTGTCAGCTCTTCTGTGTTGCTGGTGATGTGCTCCTGTCATGTTCACTCTCTGTGCTTGAGAATTGCCTTCTGAGAAGCAACAGCATCATGCTGGCTGAAATTGCTCTGGGGTCAATATCTTTATCCTTCTTCAGGGGAGGAATGTGGATCCTGCCATCCACTCTATGGACCACAAAGTATTTCCATTCCTTTTGTTTTAAGACTGTAATTCCTATTGTTTGTTCAGGTTCTCTCCAGTCCAGAAAGTGGTAATGATTTGAGCATGAAATGAGCTGTATAAAAGGCTGGACACTAATTCATGAGGCRGAAGTAGATATAAACAACTGGATTTCTAAGTGCACCTATCTAGTTGGTTTTCTAGGTAGAGGGGGAATATCACTAGGGAAATAATGCTGATTTGTTTTGTTATGAAAAAAACCCTGATATTGTGGCCTAATTATCTGAATTTCTGGAGTCTGAAGAGTGATTTATGAGAAAAGTAAGAAATACTTCTCCTTTGTTTTAAATTGGTGTCCCCAAATATGCAGCTGTTGTACAGACAGAGCCAAGAAAAACAGATGTGGGAAGAAGAAACTGGAGAACATAAGAACATACAATAAAATAGATTATCCCATGCCCAGAAATCCACATTTCTCCCATATATGATGGATATATAGCTTACACCAATACATAAAGACAGTGTAAAGAGAAAGGGAGGGACAGGTGAATTACAGCAGTGCAGTCCCTGGTACTCTGTAGCTTTTATGGGGCTGCTATGCCTGGCTGCAGAGGGATTCTGTTTTACTGCATCCGCTTCATGTTCCACTCTCCTGCTGAATTTTCAGGAGTGCTACTTTGTTATTGATGTTTTTGGTTAATTGTGGCTTTAATTGATGGAGGCCATACGTGGGGAAAGGAGCTTCTGGAGCATCTTGGTGTCATTGTCACGGCTCCTTGTCAGTGCCTTTGTGCAGTAAATCTGCCCCTGCTCTTCTGGCAGTGCAGCTCTAGCAACTGAGCTGATTGATTACATGTAGGCTCACACCAGTCCTTCAGAAAGCAAATCAATTTACATTTCTCAGGGAGTGTACTCTTTTATTATTTTGCTTAACTTTTACCAGTAGTGAAATGACTCTAAGCTTTAATGATATTAACCCTATTTTACATATTGTATCTAGTCTTTGATACACAGGACATCCCTAACAACTAATGGATTCAAGGGCTGTCCCTATGTAATTAATTCCTCTCTTTATGTTTTTAGSCTGGTGGAATAATGGAAAAGCATTTAATTAATGGTATATTTGTGAACCTTCCCTGAGGCTGATTCATGCATAAAACTTAGAAATGACATGCTGCCCAGCTAGTAACTTTTCAACAGGATCCCTTCCTTTCAGCAAAGAGATCTCTTGTTTGGAGATAGTAATTGTCTTTTTCAGATATTTGGCCAAATCAAATACTGGTGCAGATCAGCATTGCTTCATTGCCTGTAGCAGATTAATGCCCATTCCCACAGCCTAAGGCTTCAACTGACTGTACACATAAAGGCAACCTTGTCACAAATTAGTAGGAAAGTTACACTATGATTTTATGCAACTGTCACTGGTTGGTTGTTTTCTAGAATTTAAACCACTTGACAAAATCTTAAAATGTGTGTGTGGCACTGGCRTTGTTGTATGGGAGTTTTTTTTATATAAAATTCTATTAAATCTTCTTGAGRTCTGTGTTGAGGGACTTATTACAATGACATGCTGGAAGAGAGGTAGAAACAAAACTCTATGTCATTTCCAAAACTTGAAATAAAATAGTGGTTTTACCTGATTTACCCTGTTGATACACATGGTTTTGCTTTAAAAACAAGCCCAAAAAAACCAAACCCAAACAAGAAAAACATACAAACAAACACCAACCCCCCAAAGCAGAGTACAGGGAAAATATTGCAGCTCAGTGGGAGGCATAATACAGATTTGCTTCATGTAGTAATGCCTTTGATTTTTTTCTCTTTCATGTATGCTGCTATCATTTATAATGCTAGTATTTGTTTGCATGTCTCTAACTATGGTGTTTACTCCCAGGAATTGTTTTGTGATGGCTGATTGCCCCAGATAAAGGATAGTTAGATAACCTCATGTTTAGCTAAAAGAGCTTGGGTTTTTTTTCAACAGACAAAATACAATTATTGTTAGAAAACAAAAATCAAATACAGTTCTTCACCCAGTAACCTGCACTGAGAATAAAAAGAAATGTGACTTTCTGTAATAATTTATAGTCCAATATGCACAATTTTGTTGAGAAATGTGATTCTTTTTTTGAACTGCAAACTAAAATTTTAGAAGCATATACTTCTTGTTTATTCCTACTTACAATATATTCAGAGACCCAGTAAAACACTATTAACTTAGAGGCTAAACACCTAATAAAAGACATGGTTTTCATTTTACATACCAAAATCTTKACTCAGAATAAAAATTTGAGCAGTTTTAGGGAAACATGCTGGCAAGTGAAAAGTGACACCTGCCAGAGATGTGACTACTGTCATCATTTTGATGTATATTCCACAATCATTCCCTCTGATATCCTATCTGTACAGCAAAGATTGTTCTAAGCCAAATCCCTGATAAAATCACACAKAGAGTTGGAGGCATAAAAATCTAAGTAGAGATTTTGTTGTTGGACCCTTCTCTAATTTCATCAGGTATATGTGTTTTCATTGCAGATTTGTTAAATTACCGCGTCACCCCAATTACTTTTCTATTTCAAAGTTGGTATTTTATATATAGAAGCCAGTGCTGATACAGGGCAAAATGCATCTTTGTTTGCCTGAGATTCTGTAATTTTTTGGGATCTCAGACTATAGGAAAAAGAGTAGTGCCATAATGAGTAGAAGTTATGAAATCTGATTTCCTGTAGCTTTGTGCTAAATGTGTGAATCTTCTTCTGTCCAATAAATTAACATAGAAAATTTCCCTCTGCAGGAAAGGGAGGGACATTATCTTTCCCCTGCCMTTCCATCCATCCATGTACAGAACTTGATCAGACAGTATTTTTATAACTGCACAATGAGGTTTTGTCAAAACCTCATTGAAACTGCCCTGGAAAACTGGAAGTTATTTTGCAAGGTAGACAAATGGATAGGAGCACCTGTGCAGGCAGTTGTATGAAGTGACTTCCTTGGGAATGTGGACTGATAATAAAACCTGACTTGCCTAATTCCAGCTGCTCTGCCTATGCTGGAGCAGATAACCTGTGCCTCCGTTTGTCACGGAGGGAGGAAGAGAGAGCAGCCCCTTTATCACCACACTTGATTTGCTGCAGCTCAGAAGGCTTGTTCAGCTTCCAGGAGATCTCTGAATGGATTTCATTCTGCAGTGGTATCAGCTGGAGGGTGATTGATTTGGTTGTGCTCTTTTTCTTCCCTATTGTGTAAGAGTTGTGGAGATTTTAAGAAAAAAAAAATGTTTCTTTTACAGCATTAGCTGAAAGGGCAGGGGAGAAAAATAAAAATCAACAGCATGTCCCCTCTCAATCCTTTTCATCCACCCACCAGTAAAATCCAGGGAAGCTGATTTGCTGTGCTTCAATTTTGGCAATGTATTTTTTTTCCCAAATTGTTAAGCTTTCATTGTTGTTTATATTGCTTTAGAAATGGGAAACGTAGTATTACATTTTGAAACCTCAAAATATGCACACAGTGGAAAATTTGTGAATTTAAAAATATTCCACAGCTTTAAGAGTGGTCCAAGTGCTGCTTTTCAGGGTGGATGTGTTGTTCCTTTGGATCCATATTTTCTGATGCCTGCTGAGGTTTTATAGCTGATCTGGTCAGAGCCTGGTGCTAATAATGCCAAGGTGATGGGTTTGATCCCTGTGTGTTCATTCACTTAAGAGTTGGGTTTGATGATCCTTTTGGGTCCCTTCCAGTCAGAATATTCTGTAATCCTAATTATAAATAAACGCATATATATAAATATTTCCCTGTTCCAGTATTCAGGCTTGGCCAGCCCCTCTCTGAGGAGCATCTGTTGGGAAGTCTAGAGAGAAGTGTGTATCAGGATGGTTTTCCCTTCCTCTCCTTTTCTCCCTTTGTTTTCATTCTTCTTCCTCTAAGGGAACATCTGAGGCTCACAGGACTGGGGATATTTGAATAAATGAGCAAGGCTGACATCACTAAAATTTATTTTGACTATCTACATAAACCTAAACTTCTAGAGTACTTAACAATCAGCCAAGCCAAACAGATTGCCCAGAGTAGCTGTAGGTTGTTTGAAATAGCTTTTTGTCCATCATTTATACACTCAAGCAAGTTTTTTTCAAGTGGAGTTGGCACTGCAAAAATCAGTTTAAATTAAAAACAAACAGCAAAACAACACCAGCCTCACAGTTAATAATTTCATCCCCCATATGTACATATCTGTACAATGTGTATTTCTTCTCCCTACATATCACCCCGGCTACAAATACAAGTGCTAGGAGGGTAAAGTTTCATGTCAAAACCTTTGCACTTGATGAGATGGCCCAAGTGAGATCTTCTGAGATGAAAAGCATTTGTGTGTGAGGCCAGATCCATTTTCTCTGGCTGGTTGTTCAGCAGTTGGACTTGGGGAAGGAAGGCACAGTCTAAATGAAGCTGTTGATGGACAAAAGAAAAGTGTGATTTATACTTGGTTTTTTCCTCTGGGGCCAGAGCTCTGTGTGTGCCCTGACAGGACTGATAAAGCTGAAGTTTCTGTGGCAATACATGGGAGCTGATGAGGCCCTTCAGAGCCATCCTGGGTACTCCCTCTGCCACCACCCCTCTTGCCCCTCCACTGCTGTGGAGGAGGGAGATGCTTACCCAGCTGAGTTTCTTCATCTCTCTTTAATGCTATCCTACTGGTTTGGTCAGCTGACCTGTCTCCCTGCTTGAATTAATTTCTGCTACAAAACTGAAAAGCTGGCTATGAAATCTTTCAGGGTCTAGCTTTTGTTTTTCCTGTTTAGAGCAGCCTCTGAGGTAGCTCTTTCTCCTGGTGGTTCTGACTCATGGCACCTCTGGATCCTGCTCCTGTCTCTGCTCCACAGGGCTGGGGAACAGCCAACAACAACCCTTCAGAGACAGACAGGGACTCTCTGAGGCTTCTCATGATGAATAATCTGTGTCTGATGCCTCTGATGGCCTCAGGCAACTCTGGTTGCTTCTGGGTCTTAGAGCTGCTTAAAGATCTTTGCTGCAGCCTCTGGGCCCTGTGTTAGACAGCATTTCATCCCCTACAAAGCTGCCATTTATTCAGATCTGTGGAGCTATGACAGACTCAGGCAGGCCTGTCTTGCTCTAGGCGAGGGGGATTGCTGGTGTCTGACCAGCAGATACCTTGCATGGATGCAGTTGAAACTTTTTACTGGAGCAGCTTTTTGGGAATGGTCCATTGACAGCGGCAGCTGCTTCTGTGTTGTTCCATTGAGTGAAAAGTGCTGGTGTGGTAGAACAGCGTTCCTGTGTCAGTGAGGAGCTCTTCTGGAGCTGTTTCAGACCCTGTGGATGGCTTGCTGGGAGGAGCTGGCTGAGGAGCAGTTGTCCCAAGCTGACTGTGACACCTAGAGCTGTCCTGATGGATGCTTTGTGCAGCACTGCATCCATGGGGCTGAGCCTGGTCACCCCCAACACCTGCCTTGTGCAGGGCCAGGAGGACACCACCCCACCACCGGTGATTTTAGAGGTTTAAGCAGCAGCAGTTAGCTCTGGAGGATGAGGTACCACCAAGGTTCTCATCTGGTTGGTTTTGTTTACTTCTAATGCTCAAGTACTAGAGATGGGAATCACCAGGATCTGGTCACCGCTACCCAATTTTTTCAGCAGATGTGTCAGTATCAGTCTTCCAACAGGATTTTTGGCATATAGCCCATTAAGATTCAGTAGTAGAATTACAATTATTACCTGTTTCTGTATAAGCAAGTCAGGCTCCAGAGCAATTAAAATTGTAACATTCCATATAAAAACCATAGCACACTCTTCAAGATAACAGATTATATACACTGTTCATAAAAATAGCATGTTCTTGGTAGACTCCACACTGAAATTTAACCAAGGAAATCCAATCTCATTTCCTCAGAAAAAGACAGCTCACTTCAGATCAGATGGATTTGTGGGAGTRGGAGGTGCCTAAGCATCTCCTGTAATAACTTCCTTACTGGATCTAAGCCTTGCAAATGTTTTCCACTCCATTCCTGTCTTGTCTTCAGTCCTGTAAGAGCTTTCTGCTTCACCCAGTTAAAACCTTTGCCGGTCTCATGTGTGGTAAAAGTTTTTAACCAAAACCACGCTTTAGGCTCACAGTCTATATAGCATCTGTGTGTCAACTTCAGCTACATGTGTGCCTTTCCCTTTAGGTTATCCTAGGCAGCAGGAGAAGGTTCCCCAAAATGGGATCCTGATGATAAAAATATTTAAAACAAAACACAAAACCAAGAAAGAAATGCAGAAAATTTGCATGAAGAGTACAGCACTTGAGCTGTCCTAGTTAATGACCTCTGTGAGAAGCTTATCAAGCAAACACTGAAGAGTCTTTGAACTTGCCCTTAACACAGGCATTGATATTGGGCTCATCAGTGCTGCAGAATTACAGTATACTCCAGGGAATTGTTTATCACTGCAATCCTCAAAAACAGGATGACTGGCATGGTTAGAGGCAAACACCAGACATTTTGTCCTGGCAAGGGCTGGGCTTTCAAACACTTGAGATGATGAAAGCTGGATTCTGTCTTCCTTTATGGATGTTATCCTGCCTGCTATCGTCTTTAAGCATCTGGGAAATAGCATTGCATTTAGATGGACTAACTCGGGATTTCTAAATAGAATAAAAATAATTTCCTGCATTTTATTCTGAATTTTTAGATTTTTTATTTCCTCTCAGAATTTGTGGTTGCACATGTGAGGTACATCCAAACTGGTGTACCTCGTGTCTTGGTTTCTACCACCTTGGGGCTTCTTTGGCTCTAGGCTTTTGTGATTCCTTTACTGAAGTGATCATTTCAATAGACAAAGCACTGAACTTTGAGTTGGGTTTGTTAGAACTTAACAACATCTCTGTATTTTTCTCTGTAACTGTAGGAAGAATGCTTGTAAACTGCTCTTATAAATTGCTTTTGTTTTCAGAACTTTCTGAAATTATTTCACTGATCACTGATCCTTCTACATCTGGAGTGCAGCAGTGCTTACAAACAACTTTTTGAAGGTAAAACACTGGCACACTTGCTGTTCACACTTAGGTGCATGAGATGTTGTTGCTGTAAATGTTGTGGCTGGGCTAGTACAACACAGACCTGGAAGGACAAAGAGAAGCTCATTACAAGAGGTGACATCAGGAGGAGCAGTACCCTCCTCTCTGAAAATGGAGAATTTTCTGATCTCCCTCCTCCTGTGTGATTAGTCATTGGCAGAGCAGCTGTTCSCCACGTACTGGGCAGCCTTCCAGCAGCGTGACATTATTGACATGCCCCAGTCATCACCCATTTCTGCCTACACTTCTGGCTTACAAGCTTGAAGTGTTCCTTTCATCAGCTTTTGGGTCCACAGGAGGCTGGGGCCTGTGTGAAAGTGAGATGAGGGCATCTCTAGAACAAACAGGACTCCTCGTTTCACGCATCCTTACTGGAGTTCTCTTCTTTCACTGGGATTGCACTCGAGTTAGTAAAGCCAACAAGGGGCTCTGTCGCAGATATCTTTTATGAAAAATCCTTTCCTTAGGATTTTTTTCTCCTGAGAAGCTGAGAGGCCTCAGTAGCAAAATGTAAACAATGGTTATCTGCTGCTGTGGAATGCAACAGGTGCATCTGTGATTGGTCTCCTGTGGTTGTTCCTAATTAATGGCCAATCACAGCCCAGCTGGCTCGGACTCTGTCCAAGACACAAGCCTGTGATATTCATTCTTTCTTTTGCTATTCTTAGCTAGCCTTCTGATGAAATCCTTTCTTCTATTCTTTTAGTATAGTTTTAATATAATATATATCATAAAATAATACATCAAGCCTTCTGAAACATGGACTCAGATCCTCGTCTCTTCCCTTGTCCTAAGACCCCTGTGAACACCATCACAGGGTTCCCTCAACCTGGGGATCAAGTTGCCATGTAAAAGTTTGGGTTTTTTTAAATTCAACAATTCTGGGTTAAATAATCTTCAGCAGCTAAAATAAAACTCATGTCTTTTTTTCCAAGGAGGTGGGTTTCTGACTGCTTGGATGCTGCTGAGTGACTGAAGGAGAGATTCCACAGATAATCTTAACATTTTTGTATGGAGTCCTGAAATTCTATCTGTCATCCCTTCCCCCCTCTGAGGGGGACATCGTTTCATCTTAGTGGAAGGGTTTTTGGAAGGGTTACAAAAATATCTCTTATAGTCACTGAAATGTGACTGATTCACTTGGAAATAAAACCTATGCTAGGAAAGCATAAGAAACAGATGAGCTATGGCTGTCCCAGATTTTGGATATGCTCTTTGGTCTCTCTTTGCACTTCAAAAGCATTATGTAATTTTCAGAATTAATCAATGAGTTACGCTTATATGGAGAAAACTAAAACAGAAAGGTTAGTTGCTTGAGAGCAAAACCAAGAAAAAGAGCAATAATCCTTTTCTTCTTAGTCCCACAGAGTAGACATATTTGATAGTGTTGTGACTTTTCCTTCTTACTCTAAAGGAGGGGGATGTCTCTTCATGCCTGGGGCTGCAGAGAGTGGGGCTGGCTCCCTTTGAGCAGGGCTGCTGTGCTCAGAGCCTGAATGACCCCAGGGCCTTGAACCACTGGCAGGGGAGGAGCAACTTCATGACCTTGTGAGCAAAAATGGAGATAAACATTGTACCCCGACTGCTGGTTGTTCTTGCATTGCTCCCTTGAAAAATAAGGATGAATAAAACAGCAGAAGAGTGGCATATTTAGGGTTTGGGTTACCTTGTTTTTCGGCATCAGTAGCTGCTCCTGAAAGCTCCAGTATCAACTGGACAATCAGTGCTCAGAGAAAGGAGCTTTATGTTTCCTTCAGTATTAAAGGACAAGAGCTACCTGSCTTGCTGGCAAATGTGATTAATTGTCACTTGTCTGGAGGAGAGGAGTTATGGCCTGCTGGCTTTTCAGCCTGCCTTGTCTGCCTTGCCTCTCCTGCGAGGCTGTGGAAAGGAGTGGAGGGGAGGATACCGGAGAATTTGTCAGCATGATGCTGATATGCAGTGAAGTGCATGAGCATAAATATACCTCTCCTTTTTGAACTGATCTGCATCCACAAATAAGCAGATTACAATAAAGCATGGGGTAAATATCTTAATTTTTTTTCACAGAGAAGAGCAGTCATGAAAAGCAGATCAGCTTCCAAAACTACTCCTTTGCCAAATGCAACATTTCTGTATATACACAAGTGTGGTCCAGCACTGACATCCTAACAGCAGTGGAATAAAATTGTATTTTAATGCCCATGCTTATTCCTTGTTCCCTCAATAGCTGCTCAAGACATGACTCTGCTGATAAGCATTCATGAGGTTTTGATTAGAAAAATTATTTTCTGTATTGTCCCTACAAGAGAGTCTGGGCAAAGAGGTTCTTGAAACAGTAGGGCTTCCATTTTGCTGAAAATCTCAACTTTTTTTTTTTTAATTTCATTTAAAACGCCTGTAAAAAATATTGTGTTTAGTAAAAACAAAAAAAAACCAAAACAAAAAACAAACAAACAAAAAAAAAACCAACAGAAAACAGTAGTGATTTTTTGTACTTATTTGAATAATGAAAGGAAGACTCATTGAAAGATTCTCATCTTCCTCATCATTTGAAATTCTTATTTTTGCTGCTTATTTAAGCACAGAAAAGTCACAATTTTTATAACTAGTAGGTATCTGGATTATGCCCCAAGAGGTCAAAAATATAGTCCTAGCTGTGTTATGGGCCTGTGTCCAGATAAGGGTGATGATCATTCTCATGGTTTTATTTGGGAGGTTGTGGAAGACAGGACTGTAGTGAGGCATTGAAAAACCAGAGTTGGGCTTCCCATTGGGTTTTCCCCACTCCAAACTTTTCTCCTGCTCTTCATTTTTACATTATGATTGTTTTCTTTTCCTATGTGTCCTTCTTAGCCTGCTCTCCTGACAGCCCAGCTGGTACTGTTCATAATTGGCAGGCCATTCAGGGCTCAGACAAAAATAGCTGTAAATTAAAACACGATTGACTGACCACTCTCTCCCCTGCCTTGCACCTTCTGTAGATAGTTCTATGTGTGGAAAAATGAGTGGGAAATTATCTCACTTTGTTCTAGGAAGATTTTATGCATGCTTTGCAGGGATGTAAAGGAGCACAGACTGGTACAGACACAGAGCCACTAATTTACATTAAGGCTTGTGTGCTAGTTCTTCCTTTGGTTCACACTTTCCACTTTTCATGCATTTCATTAATTTTAATTATTTATAATATTAATAATAAATCAGTCTTCCTTCTACTCTATCCCAGGGGAACCCTATCATGAAAGTTAAAAATTAGGTATGTTATTACTGTATCTGCTAAGCATTAGGAGCCAGATTATTCTAGATAGTGATATCTGGAGAGTATGCTGATAATTTTAGATAGTCATTCACCTAGATAGTGAATTGGAATTAMAAGAGGGGTGGAAGGTGTCAAGCTATTACAAGCTCTGTAATAGCACCTCTGGAAGCCTCAATGGTGATTTAATAATGAAAAAAAAGACTCTAAAAGCATTAAAAGAAAATAAAAATCCAAAGCTTACAATGGTCCCTACCTGTAACAAGACTGATTAATAAAACAGTTTTGAAATGCTAATTCTTAAGATGAAAGGCTAATAATTAGTCTGTGTAATTATTAACCAACTTTCAGGACTGACCTGACAGCTGTTTCCTGTGTTTTGGAAAGGATGATGGGCAGAGGGAGAAGGCTGCCACAGTGATCCACCCATCCTCACTGACAGACACACACTGGGAGGTGCAAAACCCACAGCTGTGCTGCAGCTCAGGTAGAAGGAAGGCAGGCAGGTAAGCAGGTTCATACAGAGTCAATGGGAGACATGCTCAGGTTTGACTTCATCCAATTCACCTCCTCCACTGGAAAATGAGGACTTCTGGGAAGTTTTTAGCATGGCTTTGGCATCTGTTTTGTTGGCTGGGAGGGATTTAGAGCCTGTGCCTTGCTAAAGGGGCAATTCTTCTTGTAGCAGGTTTACAAAGGAGTCCGTGCCCAACGTTCTGGTCTAGCACCTGTAAATGGGGTCACAGCTCTCCTAAGTCTACAGGCTGGTAGAGCTTTTGCAGTCATGGCTTTCTTTAGAGCAGGCATCCAAATTCTTCTAAATCCTTTTAGGTCCAGTTGACCCAGGAGAAGAATTTTTTAGGAGAAGTTTTCTGTTCCTCCCCCATCCAGTCTTTGTACAAACGAGAACTCAGCCTCTATGAGTAAATTACTGTGTTTGGTTTAAATGTCTTTGGATTTCTTCAAGTTCAAGATGTTCAGCCAGACTTGTTTTAATTCTCCCTTCCCCTCTCCCATGAACTTTTGCTCAGAAAAGACTTTCTGGGATGAGTTTTGACTGGCTTCTGACTTTGCATATACTTTTTTTCCTACGTGCTTTCTGGCATATTTGTTATGTTCATGGGGTAATTGCTGTTCTGTACCACATGGAGACCTTGATCTGCCACTGAAGCAAATGCAGTTCCTGTGTTGAAGGCAGAAGCTTCCTTTTGAAAGCTGTCACAAAGCTCCTGCTCTTGCAGAAGATCATAAATTTCAAAGCCATCAGGAAAGCTGTCAGAGGGATCAGGCTGAGTATCGCCCTAAGGCACATGGATATCTGTTTAATTTTTTTCCTTTTTTAATTAGTTAATACAGACTAAAGCTTCTCAGGACTTGGAACGTTAGGAGTATCTTCGAAGTGGATTTGTTGGCAGGGGCTGGAATGCAGGATCAAAGATGCATAATGGATTCTTTACTGCATGGCCCAGCCTCAAAGAACTGGGTCTCATCTCACAGTGCAGAAGTCAATGGTGATTTTTTGATTTTTTTTGTGTAATCTATTGTGAACACCTGTCAGAGCTCTGCTGTGACTTGTTTCCTGGAGCAGTGCTTAATGCCTTGGTGACTGACTTATCCTAACATTGAAGGCATACATGCTATGTTTGGGTTATTTTGAACCAAAAGCCCATTTTAGGGTGTAGTTATCTTCACACACTTTCCTTGCTGCAGAAGATGACAGAATTTGAAAATGTGTGGATTTTAAATGGAAAAAGAGAGTTTTTATGTGTTGTACTTTTTTTCACGTAGAAGAGTGCAGAATTCTGCATGCAAGTGCAGAATATGAGTGTTGTGGAACTGAAACAAAAGGTGGAGGAGGAGTTAGTGTTTTTCAAGGCACTGTTGTAAAGCTGATGACTGACTTGCTTTGCAGCTTTTCTTCCTTTCACAGTTTCTGATCCTGGTGGAACCAACCTAGGCTTTCCATAGGGTAAACTAGAACAGAACCTGAAGAGCTGTCCCAGAGGAATGGGGGAAGGGATGTGTGAAAATGGACGGGCAGAGGAATTGGAGGGAAATGACTCCTCTGAGTTCCTCATTACCACTCTTCTGACTTGTATACCTGTTTTAATGAGTTGCTCTTATTCCTGGTGAGCCTGCTGTGTTGGTGCTTTTGCCTTTGCCTGCATGGTAGGATGCTTGCTGAAACAAGGATGAGAGATGGGAAAAATATGTTCACGTTGTTTGGTGGTGGGTGAATACCTGAAGTGATTCCAGGTGAACCACCATCTAGACTGCTGCCACACCTGAACTAATGATCTTCACAGAGATATTTTTATTTACAGTGAGGAAGTCCCCAGAAGTYGTGCTGTCTGTGTAGGAAGAAGAGTTAAAATCATTCTTGTAACCCCTTTCTCACATTCATTTTCTATTGGAATTGTTGTTGTCTGTATTTTCCAGGTAGTATTGAGAGCTTTGCTAAGCTGTTGGTATGATCACTTTTTTTCTAGGTTAAATGATTTATGATGTTTTACCACAGTCTTATAAACAGGAAAAGCCAGCCTAAAGACTGAGGAGAGATACTAATTAGAGAATGATAGAAATACAAATTTAAAGCAGCCACAGTAAGGCAGAGAATTTAAACAAAAGAGTGAGCGTCCCTTTTATTACAACCTAAGCCTTAATTACACATCCTAAGTCCTCCATTACATCCTAAATTTAATTGCAGAARACAGGGGATGGGAAAACTAAGCCTTCACAGCCATATTTGGCAGGAGCTCTGGAATAAGGTTTGCCATTAGAGGAGAAAGTAGGAAGTGAGCCCTCATGAGGAGCACCTGAGAGACATCAGGATGCTCCAACTTGGCCAAGAAGAGATGAGGAGAGCCTGGAGCTTCTGCCACCACGGAATGGGACAGAATTAAGTTGGTGAGTGCAGGCTGGATGCCCCCTGAAGTAGTTAAGGGGGAAGGTGATGGTCAAGTATGACCTGGTCATGTACTTTACTGTTTTGTTGTTTACAAAARATTTTAGCTCTACATTGATGGTGTGAATTTCTCACAGGATTGCTTAACAAGACTCCCAAATTGTTTATCAGCCACCATGAATGGTGTTTTCTTGAGCAAATGTTCAAGAAGTTGTTATTTTRTGGGATTGGTAACATCAGTTGTTGATCTTGCAGAAAGAACATATTTAGTAAATTGTGGAAGTATACAGAATGCAGCTCCTTGACCTCTCAGTATTTAATGCCAGCAAGGTTTCTCTACTATGTGTGTGAACCCTCTCTTGTTTCATTTCTCCCCATCCTGCCCAGAGTGGTCCCTGGGGAGGGACGTGCCCTGCTTCAGTGTCTGTACAGGGGTATGGGCAGCCCTGCAAGCTGGCTTCTCTTCCARGGAATCCTGCACTTCATATGTTTTCCTAGTTTATTTTCTTTGTTTCCAAATACACTGGATTGTCTAGTTGGTCTAAATTGAGTGTGTTCATTAAGTCTGAATAATGAAAGCATCTCTTTTTCCTCTTGGCTTGGTACAGACAATGCAAAAAAGCCATAACCTAGATAATCATGGAGGCTTMAACTCCCCCAATTCATTTGCTAAAAGTAGATTCCTCAAGGTTTCAAGAGTTAGAAAGGGTTTTTTTTGGTTTGGGTTCTTGTGTGCATGTATGGCTTCTGAGACAGAGTTGCCTTTAAGTTAAAAATAGGTGGATTTTTTTTTTCTAACAAAGAAAAATGCATTTATTTATCCACCTTTGGTTTGTACTTTGAATTCTTTCTTCAAATAATGGGAGTCTTATAGAATTTCTGAACAAAATCATTAAACATTTTGCAGAAGAGTATTTTCTAATTGCATTCTGTAACCTGAAGTTAAACACCCAGAAAGGTGATAGATATTAGTGGACAGCCTATATTAAAGACTTAATATGTGTCCAGAATATCTTAATATTTCAATGCTTAATGTTATCTACCTATATTATCTCTGTAGGCAGAAAATTGTCATCTGTTTTCCCTTTTCCACAGATGAAGTGACACACAGAAACAATTAATATATCTCTTCCCACTTGCTTTTAAAAGTGTCAGGGCCCAAGTTCATGCAAAAATAATATGGCAGTGTCAGGAGCTAAACTTCACTGTTAGTTTTAGATCATATTCCTCTTCCCTCAGCTGAAGTGACTCCAAAGGGGATTTTGAAAGCTTCATACCATGAGCAAAAGCTTCTTGTGGCTGCTTTCCCCCTGTTGTTCCAATGTAATTTTGGTAGGTGTTGTTTCATGGGTCTCCTTTAGTAGCAGCTTATGTGAAGCATGGAATTCCTCAGGGAGAGAGCAGTTGGTGAGACACTCACAAAAACAGTGTGTGGAAATGGAAGGTCTCTACCTCCATTTTAAGTTCTGTGGGTTGTCATGGGCTCCATTCCCAGCTGACAGAGGCACTAGGTAATTCTCCATGCTACTCCATTCCCAACTCAGTTTGTGGTCTTTCTTCCCAGCATCTGAGCAGGAAAACAGTTTGTCTCCATTGCTGCTGTTTATTCATGGACATTCAGAGGGTACAGCTGGACTTTTTACCCATACAGAACTAGTTAGGGCATGGGGTTATTGTAGATAAAGGAAATGATAAATTCTTCTGTGCTTATATTGTACAGTTATCACATCTGTAGTGTAAAATTCAGCAGCAGCTGTGACAGTGCAAAACCTGGGCTGTTTTGTTCTTCTGCCTTTTTTCTGTTTAATGCATAGGTTTGCCCTCAGTATGGGATTTCTTTGTCAAAAACATTGGGGTGAAGGGCCACGCAGCCCTCACCTTGTGAAAGAGCTTTAGAGCAAGCTGCTGCCATGTTCCCCTGGACTGGGGACACAGAACTGTCTGCCTGACACCTTTGAGAAACGAGAGTATGTCTCCACATCTCTGCCTCCTTTGCATAATCTGTGATATCTGAATTAAGTTTCATGACATATTAACACTTTGAAGCTGAGTTAATATACTGTGTTGTATATAATACATTATGTATGACTTGGGCATCAATTGTGCTGGAGCATCAGCAGCCACAGACTTGAAAATGTCCCTTTCTGTGACAGAAATCCTAAATAATACTGAAACCAAGTTTGTTGGCATGATTCTATTTTGTCCCATTACAGCATATCTTGCTTGCAAAACCACTCATGTTCAAGCCATCTAGATTCCTCTTCTCTCCTCCATGTACTTGTCACAGAGTCCCCGTTCCACATCTTTGGTATTACAGATATTCCCATGGTGTTGCACGGTTAATTTTAATTTGTAACATCAGAAGTGCTAGGATTATGTTAGCTTTGCTGAGCCTGGGCACTATGATGTGAAGAGGAACAATGATGAGCATTAACATTTATAATAACGACGTGCTGCAAAGAGTAAGAAGCAGAAAGAAGACAAACCCCACTGTGTTTTTCTCTTCTTGCATATTCACATATCATGCTCCCAAAGTGAGCTAAAATAGAGCTTGTTTTGTAGAAGTTGTCTTGTGAGCTATTTGTCAGACTACCCTTGTCTGACATTGGATACAGTATATACATATATATATATAGGCAAATATGCAGTCACAGGTCTATTGCTCTTAATATAACTCATCTTAAGCCCGATTACTTTTGTTTCAAAATTAGTCTCTCAGAACATATTAATTATGGACATATCCCCAGACAACATGGCTGTCCATGGGGGATTCCTGCCCTTAACTCTGATTAGTGTTAATAGGAGCTACCCATGTAAACTCCTAGAGGACCAAAAGAGAAATAATGTTCTGCTGGCTGTGGTTTTTTGTTTAGGGTATAGAACAATGTTAAAATGTTCCAGGAGGGAATTGGTAGACTGCCTGATAGTGCCAGTCTGAAACCTTTCTTCTCTTTATACAAATACTGTAAATATTCCTATATGCAGGAGCATGTAGGGACAGAACAAGGAAGGAATGGGTTCAAATTGAAAGAGAGCAGGTTTAGAATAGATTAGATATTAGGGAAAAAGTCTTTACTGTGAGGGTGCTGAGGCCCTGGAACAGATTTCCCAGAGAAGGTTGGGATTCCCCATCCGTGGAAGTGTCCAAGGCCGCCAGGTTGGATGGGGCTCTGAACAGCCTGGGATAGTGGAAGGTGTCCCTGCCCTTGGCATGGGGGCTGGAATGAGATGATCTTTAAGGTCCCGTCCAACTTAGGTCATTCTGTGGTAAATTCTGGAACTGATAAAAGCACGTGACAGTACTATACACATTATTGCATATTTAAAGTTTATATATAACGAGATAGTCCTTTTTTGTTTTGTTGGGGTTTTGTTGTTGTCATTTTGGTATTCTAACCTGAATTAGACATTAGGGAATGCCTTTTATTTTTTTCTCTGGAAGCACTGGACTGAGGAATGCTCCTATTATATAAATAATGTCTACGTGACCTGATGTTGTATGCCCTAATTATCCACTTGTCATAATTGTACCACCTTGAATTTCTTGGGAAAARAATAATCTCATTGGAATTAGCAACAGGAACAATTTTCAGACRGAGGGGGTGGCTGTGCTAGATGCTAGATAAACTTAGAGATTATTTGGTTTGTGTTGTCTGAGACTTCTGGGCTCTAGTGGAAGCTAAGCATATAATAATTAAAATAGCTTCTTAGTGATGGAGAATTTACTGCATCTTTTGACAATTCATCTCAGTAGCTAATTATACTTAAAACGTGCTTTTTATCTTCAGATTGAATTTGCAAATATTGGATTCTGCTGTGTGTCTGCCCACTAATTTAGAGTCTTATGAAATATCTTCTTGTCTAGTCCCTTAAAGATTATAATCTTCTCTTTGAAGCAAAATACATTCAGTTCAGTGTCTCACTGGAAGGAGTCCTTTTTTTTTTTCTTTCCCGGAACAAAATCATTCTCGTCGCTCTTCTCAGCTCTCTTTCCAAGCTTATTTATTTTTATTTATTTATTTAAATTAAAGGTTATCGTAGTTTCCCAGAGGCTTTCCTGCTTTGTTCCCAGAGACACTGTGGTTTCCTGTGCACGTCTGCAGCTGTCCCTAGCTGAGCAAATGGCACAGACCTTCGTGCCTGCCCTCGTGGGGAGAGGTCTGACACCCCTGGGCTGATGGAAAGAGCAGGCAGGTGCCATCCAGGATCCAGCCTAAAGGGTTTTATTGTCTAACRCCATTCAGAAGCTGCACCCAGGAATAAAGCAGGATCTCTTCCAAAGATTGTGCCTATTCTTAGCAGCAGCTAAATCTTATGATCATGATGGTAGCCCCGTGTGACTGGAGGGCCGTGTTCCAGGGCGGAGGTGAGGAGGAATGCATAATGCCTGCCTCATCTTGGTGGGGGGCTCCTCAAGGAGCAGAAAGTCACAGCTTGCTGGCTATACAGAGGGAAATAATAAGGTGTAACACAGTTGTAGCTGTGCCAGCTGCTCTGCAGGTYGTGGCAGGGCAAAAGCAGTCTTACCCAAAATGTAGTAACAGAAYAAAAGTAATTGTGTCATTTTCTATCAATCCTTTCTCTGCAAAGTATGCAAGTCAAACTCTGGGACTGGATGRATGATGGTGCTGACAAAGCAGCACCCTGAAGGTGTGGGGGGGGGGGTAAAAAATACATCCAGATGAAAAAAGTCATGGAATTCTCTTAGGAACAGCAGGAGCTGACCATCCTCATCCRATCACTCAGGAGTCCAGCTAGCCCAGCTCATGCAAGGGAGTGCTTTGGTATCACTTCACATMATTTATTCTTTACCCATCTGACTTGCTAGACCAGTTGGAAATTTCCCTTTTTGCATCATACTGTTAATGAAAATGAAGGAAAACTGGGTCAGGTGTGTGTGAGGATGTCTCCCCCATCACATGGAAGAGAAACAAAAAAGGAAGAGAAAAAAGCTCACCAGAGAGGCAAGGAAGAAAATTCATAYTGAAAAGATGGTAGTGATGAAAAATAGGAAAAGTATGACTGGGACCTCTCTGTCTCTGGATAACTTATTTCTAACAAGATGTAACAAATATACTTCCAAGTATTTGTTTTATTCTAGTTGCAGATGAAGAATTGTTCACCTTTACTTTCTTACTCTTCTTCTGCTGCTCCATATTTTTATGACAACACAGAAATAATGGAGCATTACCAGGATCTTCCAGTACTTTTCTGTCACTTAATTTTGTTACAGTAGGTGCATACAGGGCATCTTGAGCTCTTACTGTTGGTACAGAAATGATAAAAGCATTTTAGGTGGCCTCTTTCTTGAAGTTCTCATTTGATGTTTAGGTAGGTTTCTGTTCCTGATCAAAGATTTATTTTAGTGAAGGACAGGGCACAAATGTCTTCTCTTCAAATTTGCTGGGCTGTGTGTATTAGCATATTTTATGATGAAATACACAGAAGCCAAGCACTGACACTGCTCCAAAGTAAAACTGGTAGCAAAAAGCTGTGCAGCTATAAAACTCATGACACTGTCATAAAGTATGGCTTTTTAGTGTGGATGGGCTGACACTTTTCTACTATTTCATCTTTTTAGCTGATTTATTAAGTAAGGTTGAATGTCGCTGTGGGCTGAATTACTGTAGGAATAATCTCAAAAAGTGATCTCTGCAAAGACAGGTCTCAGAACATTGCCTGATTTCTGTATTTAGCTCTGGTTATTARAACTGATCACTCAGAATAGAGCACACAGCAAATATCCACAGTATTCAGAAGGTGCATAAAGTCAGAAATTGATTTTTTTTTTTAACTTTTTAACATTTAATGTAATCCTATCAAGGTGGGTGGTGGGTTTTATTTTCTGGGCATAGGAAAGTGGGGAAAAAACCCTCACACCACRCTCTAAAGCCTCATTAACAAAGAACTTTACTCAAGGAGGAGATGTTAATAAGTAATGAAACAAAGGCTCTTTTATGGAGATTAAATGTCCATGTGTCGAAGTACAAAGTTCGTGTTGCAAAGTGCAGCTGTTCCCCTGCTCGCAGCCCCAGAGCCTGAGCTCAAAGTCTGCCAGTTTTCCTGCCATGGAGCTGACCGGGGCAAGGTCCAGCAGAGGTTCAGAGGTCAGTGGCTGGAGCCTTGCTGGCCCCGTGGCCCTGCTGTCTGACACACTCAGGATAAGCAATTTAAGATTATAAGTACAACCAACAAAAACTTCCCCTTCCCTTTTCTGTCGTGTCAGATTTCATTAAAGAGGGAACTTTTTGGAAGGAGTCGCTGGAGTGTTTAAAAATAATGTGCTGCATAATGGGGTGACCTCACCAAACCCCTGCGAAGGAGCAGGGTTGGAAAATGATGCGTGTGGGAAGTAGTGCCCGTGTGCGTTCTCCTTCCTCCTGAGATGTATTTAAATGAGGGAAAATGAACAGCTAATTCTATATATCCAAAGAGATGAAACAGCTCTTTTAAAAAAAGAAAGAAAGAAAAAAAGCCAGTCCCTGTGTTCCCTTTGTGTCACGGTAACGGTGTTCCACACCACGGGGGTGAAGAGAACTTAATGCGTCTGGATATCCTGCTTTCAAATCCTCCTTTTTCACCTCCTTCAGAGGCTTTTTCGAAGCTAACCCCAACTTTCTTATTCATAAGGGCTGAAAACCCACCTGTGCAGCTTTTTTGATTAGCTGTGGTCATATCAAAGGCTGCTGTACCCAAGCACAGACCCTGAGTGAGAACGGAGACTGACAGCTGAGAGCAAAGGCTGGTACAAACACCCTTGGAGGAATTTATATTTCAGGCAGTGCTGTAGCTGTATTACAGATAGAGAAAAGTTTCCTATCTGTTGCCACATCCTTTATCATGGAAAGGATGATAAACCATGGGTGGTAAACCAAGTCATCAGTGCTCASTGCCCACAGCATGTTGCAGGTCTGAGCAGACTGCTGTCATCTCACCTCACTGAAAGGAACATGCATGTTCAGAAAGCTTTCTCAGACATCAGAAGTCTGCCCCCGTTGTAGCATGGCTGCTATATGTCTGGGTTCCATAAATTTAATTATAGGGCCACAATTAAAACCAGGATTCATGGAAGGACTGTAGTAGCCAAAAACGTGAGTTCTGGACCAAAAGGTTTGTGTGCTTAGAAATGATAATTTTTTTCTGTCCTGCAAACCTTCAGGAGTCCACCAAACACCAAAAGAGCCTTCATCTGGCGGGTTAGTTCTGTGCTTTTCTTATTACTTCARGTCTGACCTTCCCCTTCTAAGCAATATATTTAAGAAACTAACAAGGACCCTACAGTGACCCCTCCAAACCACAGCTGTGAGGACTTGGAAGAGMGCATGAGGTACTCAGTGCTTAAAAAGAAGTAGGGGGGAAAAAAAGGTCAGCCGAGGTCCACGGATCCAAAATAATGTGTTATAATGGCTGAGCCCTTCCTGGGAGAATGCTGAGAAATAGAGATAACAGGAACTGCACCTGTGATGTYCCATTCCTGTCCTGGACTGCAGAAACTCAGTAATATTAGGGAATTCTTTTCCTGCTACTCTTTGTTGTCTGCATGCAACCGCTGCAGTGAGCAGACCAAGTCACTGAGCCACTGTTGGAAGTGGTGACTGTGGCAGGGCACCTCCAAAATCAGTTTATTTGGTCTGCACTGATGCAAATCCCTGACACAGCAACAATGGTGAGTAACATTTTATGTGGCTCCCACTGCTGAAGTTCCACCCGAGTCTCTGGCCCCTCTTTGCTAGGCTGATTATCCCTGGCCTTGGAATCTTTGTTTCCTGTGAAACTCTGACTGTCATTGCCCTCCCCAGCACTTCTGGCAACTGAAAATACACAGAAGGTGGGGAGAAGATGATAAAGTTAACAGCTATAAAATGTGTACATTGCTTGTTGCACTGATAAAAGTCCTTCAGGTGGTAGAGCTCTTCTGGGTGGTGGCTACAGATTTGAGCCTTGGCTTGCCTCATCTGAAAAGACGAACACTGTCACGCCATTTCTGCTGTACAGAGTGGGATTTCTTCATTCTTTTCTCTTGGCATTGACCACATATTAATAATAATATATTTGCAGGGGAAGGTATAATGGAAGGAAGAAGGAGAGTGCCTATAGCCCCATGGTTAGTGAGGTTTCATGGGCCAGGGCAGTAGGCTGAAGTTCAGGTGCATAGTCCAAATCAAGTAAAACAGGAGCTGGGACTGGGTTTGCCAGGTAGCAGCTGTGCTGGTTGTTGGCTCCACTGAAGTAGATAGGTGAGTGTTTGCATCTCCCTCTTGCCTTCCCCTCACTCCATTTCCACCATAGTCGTGTGTTCCTGTCTCACCTGGCTTCAGTTAGAAATACAAGAATAAACAGGAAAATTACTTGCAGGTCAATTCTTGTTTTCAGTTTTCTGCTTCTTTACTTTTTCTCCTTTTTTTTTCCCCTTTTTTGTTTTATTCTAAATTTTTGCCTGGATGTACCTGCTTTTGTTTGAAACTGCCTGTTTTCTTTCTCAACAGATAGTTTGAGAATCATCTCACCTGTTGCCTGCCTGAACCAAGAAGCAGATCTCAGAGAAGGACTGTGCCATACCAGTTGGTTGCAGATGTACTAGGATCCTAACATTGAGAGAGATCTAACAGGTAAGTAAAAGTTGGAATTTATTCAAGGTGCCAAGACTCTTAAAAGAGGAGCCTGTTACTGCCCTTTCTGAAAAAAAAAGTGGCCAGAAAACAGCATATGCATGTAAATATGACCTGCAGGATATTTTTTAATATGGGAATTAATATCTTTCCACTAAGAATCTGTGCCTGTGAAAAGTGTTATTCTCAGTTTGCACACTCCCCAGCCCCTGTTTCAAACCTTCCAGGTAAGGCTATCAGAAAAGCCCTCTCATCTAGCTTCCTCCTTCACATGCAAATACAGGTGTCTTRAGAAAATGCAGGGGGATTTCCTTTGGCAGGAATACTGAAAAAAGCCAAACCAGAATAGTCCAAAAGTTAATTTTGTTTGCTTCTCATTATTGCTTTGGTTTTGCTCCCCTCTTCAGAACTTTCTTTTCCAAGTGCCTTCTTCATTCAGTCTTGACCACACTGGCTGGGTAGAGTGAGAGGTTTTTCTGCAGCTACACCTTTACTGCTTTATTCTCCTGGGGTAGTTAGGACAACCTTTCCACCACCCATTGCTTATTCCTAATGTAGGTTGTGTTATAYCAGCAAGAAGGTGCTTGTAGAGATACTTAGAGTGCTCTCTAAACCAAATTGACATTGATCATTTGGTGTCGTATTCAGTAAAACTGTTTGCACAGTAGGACTTTGCCAATTTTTAAAAAAATCAAGTTTGAAATAAAATATGAAATACCTAGGGTAAATGTTAAAATTAGAAGAGGATTCTGAGTAGCTCACTACTTTATATATTGGTAATAAGGAAACAAGTGTACATTAGATGAGKTACACACATTATTACAAAATTAGAAGCAACCAGTGGACTAAAATGAAGTCATTTTTATACGTCTACATGTATTTACTGTGTAAGGACTTTCACAAACTTCTTCAAAAGAGTTGTTCGAAAAGTAATGTTTCTTTCCTCATAGTGAGGTTTAAGTCTTTCCCTGGCAAGAAGCTCAAGTTTTTGCACTTCAGTGGTAGAGCATGGCCTGTGCTATGTAAAATATTGATCGAAAATGAGCTTTTCTAAGAAAAGAAAAAAGAGTAAAATAACCAAATTTGTTTACAACATGTGAATGATAGATGTCATATAAGACATATGATATGAGAAAGGTTTGTCTTTATTATGAAAGGACCTTGTTGTTTTTGGTTTTCCTGTCTGACATGAGATTTTATATGAAAATCCAGACTTGTATTGCTTCTGTGTTAAGTGGAGGGTTCTGCATGATCCCCCCATTGTGTGTCTGSCTGCTGGTTTGCCACAGTTATGGGTGGAGATCAGTGGTTTGTTGTGAAGATGCTGGTTTTAAATTCAAAGATGAGATCGTGGTAAAAGTTTTTGGTTTGCTGAACTCTCAGTTCTCAAAAACAAATCTCTATAAACTATCACCTATGGTGGGARTGATTTAAATATTTAATGATGTTTTGACTGGAAAATAAATGAATGTAGAAGGACTTCTAGAGTTAACATTGAATTTATTTCTTGCCAGTGTTACTTTTAGCTTGTTCTTCCTTTCTCTAAGTGATTGTCACACTCTGGGAGTGATCCTTTGTTCCTGCTCTTGTTCCCCAAGATGCTCCCTGCCTGACTATGAGCACAGATACGTAGTTTTCATCTGTGGAGAATTTTCTAACTTTCCAGTCATAACTGAAAATTTATGTGCTCAGTTCAACTCGATGAATCGCATGACAAATCCGCAGCAGGGCAGACGCCATCGGGGAGACAGAGAGGCTGCCTGTCTGTCTTGCCAAGTATCTCAGCAATCCTGGGACAGCAGCAGCTCCCTAATGCGACAATGAGCCGTGCTGACTTTTAGATATACGCGGGTGCAAAGTTCCTGCTGAAGATTTCGCTTCCCCAGCCGTGGCTTGACGCAGCYGGGTATCTCCGCCGTGCTGCCGTATCTGCTGGGGAGGGAGAGGGAGGGGAACACTGCAGGGCATTTCAGTGCCTTATCAGCCCTGCTGCTGGCTGGTGTGCTCCTCCAAGGAGGAGCAAGTGTGCTCCTCACAGACCTCAAGGTGTATGTGCCTGCCCGTGCCGCCCATTTTCCATAATGCTGCTGGAATTTTCACTAATTAGCTTTTGCTTGTTTACATTAATTGAACTTATACACATAGGCTGTTTGGATATATTTATTTTTATTTCAAAACTCYGTGCTGTTTTTTTATGCTGGATATATAGCATCACCATGCATTTATTTTCTGTGCTGACAAGCAGACTTGTTTCCTTGTGAGGAGATGAATTGTTTACTTTTCAGACAAAATACGAACATACTCTTTGGAATTATATTATAGCATGAACTGGTCTAYTTGAGAGACTGGTAGGTACACAAACAACAGGTGCTCAAATTTATTGCTRCAGCTAAAATAGCATTTGCTGAAATATACATTAAGAACTCAGAGAATGCAAGAAGGACTTGAAAATGTGTCTGCTTTTTTTATTCACATCGCATTTCGACAGCTCATTTTTAAGTAACAGTGAAATTGTTTGGGCTTATTTGGTTTCAGAAGAAGTGGAGACAAGATAAAATAATTGGTTATCTTCAGTTAGGTGTTAAGATGTACTTTTTYCTTTGTCCAGGAAAGATCCTTAAGTTAAAAATAAGCCGGTTGATTTTCTATGGATTTCATCTGAGCCATGAGCTTTAGGTCAATTGATTTGATTTCTTTTTCAAAATACCAAATCAATTTATGTGAGGGACAGAGCTTAAGTTTTTATTTCAGCCTCAAGTTTTCTATTTTTCTGAATGTGTTTTCTGGATGGGCCTCTGTAGTCTGGAATATTGGTGATGCAGGGCTTGCTTACTTTGATTAGGACCAGTAGTCAGTCATTGCTTGTGCACGAAGTGAAATGAAGCCATGGAAGAGAGGAGAAAAAACTTGGAACAACAGCTTATGAAATTGGCCACCCAGCTTCCTTTTAATATAATGGTGATGGCAAAAAGACTCTTGACTTTTACAGTGCTTCACATCTCTGTGGAATTCAGGAGGTGCCTCTGGACGCAGTCATTACACCCAGCTTCTCTAAAGTGGTGTTGATGTTCTCACAAAACTAAAGCAGATATCAACCCCTGGAACGCTAAGTGCTTGGAAAGGGATAGATGGATTTAGTTGCATTCCTTCCCTTTGAATGTCATAAATGTAGATTTCACACAAGGAGGMTAAAACAGTGTTGCAATTTAAGCAGCTTGTCTCTAATGTTTGGATTTTACTTTTCTGTGTTTATGCCCCCTTTTTTCCCCTKCTTTGCCATTGACTTTTTCAGCAAGAAGCTAATGTAAAGATGGTTTTGATAAAMAAATCCTGTATATCTTAAGCAGCAGGTCAGTGAATCTTCCTTTGAGCAGCAAATSCATTCCAATACTCAGGATTTTAGCCAGGGCTACAGGGCAAAACTCTTACGTTGCACAAAAAAAAAGAAAAAAAAAGAAAAAGCCAAGGGACTTTTAATGATCCAGCAGAGATGATAGGACCTTGGCATATGAAAAACCCTGATGTAGTAAATCAAAGCAGGCTGTCTTGAGTGTAGTAATATTTCTATGCTAATAAATTAATGTCATAAGTGATTTGTCAATAAGATGTAGAATATGCTATGAGGGAAGTCAGACAATATTTTTCTTTCCCATAGAAAAATAGGGTGAGGTCATAGCAAAATCCTCAACATGATTTTTTCCAAAGAAATATGTGGGTGCTCTGACCCACTGCATGATCTTTGCATATTTGCAAATTCTTAATGTGCTTAAGATATCTTTGCATACCTGAGCAAGGTAGATGAAGATGGTCTGAGAGAATTGGGGCCTCTGGAGAAGAGAGGAATCTGGGGAGACCTTTTAGGGGCCTTTTAGCACGAAAAGGTGACTTATAAGGAAGATGGGGACAGACGTTTTAGCAGGGCTGGTTGCGAGAGGACAAGATGTAATGGTCTTTAACTGAAAGAGGGTAGATTGAAACTAGAGATAAGACAGAAATTCTGTAGGATGAGGGTGGTCAAACACTGATACAGATTGCCCAGAGAGGTGGTAGATGCCCCAGTCCTGGAAGTTGGTCAAGGTCAGATTGTATGGAGCTCTGAGCAACCTGGTCTGGTTGAAGATGCGCTGCAGGGCGTTGGACCAGATGACCTCCAACCCAAACCATTCTACTTTTCTTTGGATTTGATTTGATTTGATTTGTCACACCAGGCCCTGTTGCACACAACCCTCCTCCACTGCTGCTTCATGCATCCACAATTCCAGGTACAAATCTAGTCTGACCACTTGGCACCCCTCTCTCCAGTGATAGTACAAAAGCTCTTAGGAATATCACAGGATTATCAAAACTCTAAGGAGCCATACTGTAAATCTTTGTTTTAATTCATTCCTGCTTTTAATGGATTTGGAAGTTGCATCTTAGAAAAAAATATAGAAATGCTAAGTGGATGTAATTCCTCTGGAACTTGCTGGATTGGCTGCAGCAGAGCTGTAAGGTTTCTATGGATCTACCTAAACAAGTGTGATACTGAGAAAAGAATTTCCATCTTTTTCAACATCCAGAGAGTTTTGGAGGGTAGAAGGCTGGTTTATTTGCCATGTTTTTCAGGTAAAATTTGCTGATCTGTGATAGATCTTCTTCTCTGGTAGTAAATCAGGGTCTCTGCAGTTTGGACCCATCAGCCAGAGCACATCAGCCACGGCTCAGGAGCAGGTCCAAGGTGGAACCCTGGTGCATCCCCTCACACATCACAGTGTGTATTTCAGAACCACCTCTGCACTGTGCCCTGTGGTTGCAGTTTCTCCTTGTGGGTTTCTGATTTCAGGTCGTGATTCCTGGGCAGATGCTTATTCCTATCTCTGGCTGCTGACCCTTGGTTTGACTTTCTGGTTYCTGGTTTTTGGCCATGAACGTTTGCCTCGTTTCCAGTTCTGGACACAGGCCCTAACCTTTGGGCTGGATCGCCCCTGCTCCAGTCTGTAATCCTACACAGCCACCAGGTCATCTGTAGTAGAGAGTACTATAATTTACTCAATAACAAATGAAATCTAGCAGATACATTTGYGGGGTTTGTTGTTTGGTTTTTGGTTTTTTTTAATTTATGACAACTGCAGCTATTTATTTGTAAATTTCTATGAGTCTTTTGCTAGTCTTCTACTAGTATTTTGCTAGCTTGTGAAATGTGAGCTTCTGCTTTCCATGAGTTATTGTATTGTGCCTAATGGCCATCCTTTCTTAGGGAGAATATTGCCAGTGGAGGGGGTGAATTGAACTGTTAGCATGTATAAACATTTCAAATCGGTGGCCACAAGTTCAATAAATTACACTAGAAAAGGCAATAGTGTCAGAACTTCCATTTCATTTCTATGGGACATGTTATAAACATTATTGATGTGCTGAATGCATGTTCTGCCTTTTTTTGGTGGGAGTTCATAATGTCATTCTGGCACACATGACATAAGAGTGTAAACACACTCAAAATGTGGTCACTCAGACCCATAAGAGTGTCATGACTGAAACTTGATGAAAATATGAGTTACAAAGTTCACAAAGTATGAAGATAAATTTCCAGAAAGAGGAAGAATTGAAACTTATAATGTGTGTTAATGTTCGGGGGGAAGAAGGGTCAGCTGCTTTGGCAGGAGAATAAATGGATAAGGAGTACAAAGCTGAGTRGTGAAATGAACTGAAGTTGATACTTAACCAGTTACAAGTCATATGGTATAGACAATAATGTGAATCTGAGTGAAAAGAAAACTGCTTTTATATAATCTATACATGTTTCATTGTTTATACACAAAATGGCGTAGCATAGGAATTTACTTATATATATATATATATATATATATATGCCTGTGTGTATGTGTTCATCAGAAAATAGAAGTCACAAGATCTGGGCAAATCTTATTTTATTTTGCCCATCAAAAATTCAGGGATAAAACATTCCATGCTGATGCAATGGTTGTGCTTTGTAATATTTTGATGGAATTAGGTACCTGAAATCAACRTAATGAGTAATCCATCTATCCTGTTTCTATGTAAAAATGTATGACAGTTGCCAATCTAGGAAAAATGGGCTATTTTGCTCTGGTAAGTTATATTATAAAGGGGAGTTATACTATATTCTGCTGTTCATAGCTGTTTCATAGAAATGTGAACCTTCCTTAATTTTAGAGCTCAAATCAAGACACAACAATATAAAAACACTCGGATTAACTTTTTTATTAAATTATAAAAACTGCCTTGCTAAACCCATCTCCTTCTGGCCTTTGACAAGAGGAACTGTCCTTTACTAAAGCAGTTTTCCTGTAGATGGATTTTTTACCCTGAAGCAGGCTAGCTCAAATAAGGGATAGCAAGATGCCCATGGGATTTAGCTAACAGTGAATTGAGACTCTTTTGCTTAGTAGAAGTGGATGGTGGAAGCAGCAAGTTTAGTGCATTGCTTTGCTGTGGTTCCTCCAAATTGGCCCTGTGCATTAATACGATTTTACATACTTTTGTTAAAGTATCAGCTCAGAAAATGAAATAAAACAAGTACCTCCTTCAATTTGTTTTTCAGTTAAAATCTGTTAATATAAAAAGCTACAGCAGAGCAGCAGGGCATAGTTTTTATCTAAACTAACTGAACTTTTTACTTGGTTTAAAGCTCTTTAATGGAACTGCTTGTGAACTCGTATGATATTCACCATGTATAATGATTTTTTTTTTTCCTTCCAAATGAATTAAAAATGGAAAGTACTTCCAGTACTTCTTGGTAAGTACCAAGAAGTCACATCCTTTGGTACCACAGAAGTCCTTTCTTCATTAGAGGCAGGTAGTTTCCATTATTCATATTTGGTACCATTCAATTTAAAGTCCCACCATTACTTTAAAAGCAAGATATTAATGAGGGATGTTACTGGAGTGCTGTCTTTTAATTTGATATTGTTCGATCCAGCTGTTTTAAAATTTCTAAGAATAAAGCTTCCATTACATATTAGATAAGATTTTTATAGGCAAGAGCATCTAATTCTTGTCTGGTTTCCCTTGATAGCCAATTGCCTTTCTTAAATCTTCACTATTTACTTCTAGGGTAATCCTTTTGCTTTGCTTGAAATAATTTCTCTGATTCCTTGATATCCATGTGTTGCAATTAGTTMTATATAGATATTTTTCATACCACCCCAATCTACTTAGCTGGTGAGTAGACAAGTAATAAATACTTAGCACTTTTAATTTTACCTCATAAATCAATCATTGTAGCTCCAAAATCAGTTACATTTTTTTCTTAAACCATCATTCAATACAAAGAGTCCATTATGCGTGTCTGTGAATAATACATTTATTGTGTGGTTTAAATTCATAAACAATGTTACACAATTAACTTCATAAAATTGTTCAGTTTGAAAATTGGGTAGCTACAATTTCTATAGTAGTAGCTAAAAGACAACAGCACTAAGCTAGGCATTGTCACTTTGAATTGCCACTGGTAAAGCAGAGGCCAAATGTGCAATTATGACAGAGAGAAAGTGTATTCCTTGTTACAAATTCATTCCTCCAAGTTCTTTCTCAAAGGTTTTCACCTTGTTTAGTGCTGCTGTGCACTAATGRTGCAAGACATGATTACTTCAGGCAATGGCTTGATTAATATAAAGAAATATTACTCAAAGATATTTTTAAGCTGGATTTTTAAAAAAGTATCTTTTTCATCGTCTATCAGGTTGTTAAAAAATATTTTGCTCTTTTTCCTTTAGCAAACACTTTTTTCTTGGGATGGCATGAATAGCAGGATCTACAAGAAAAGGGAACACAATCCAAAACCATATGAAATCATATTTATATGCTGATAATTGTTTGTTCCAAGTTTGAAGACTAAACTGACATCCACATTCCATATGCTAGACAGCATTGAATGTATTTCTGTTSTATTACAGCATTTAGATAAGGTAGAGAAAGAGCTGAAATAGGCCTTTCACATCTGGGAAGGATGGTGGTGAAGGAATCTGCCCAGCATTACAGAATTCGGCAGGAGAATCAGGAGTGTGAGCTCCTGCCTTCCCATTGAACCAATCCACAAGACTGTGTTTATTCTATAATCTCTTTTTATGCTCTTATCTATTTAATCTTTCCCTCACACCAATTTTTACAAGTATGTCTCCACAGAGAGCTCCAGCATAAGGGATGTTTCTGCCRATGAGCCCTGATGTTTTATAGTGACGCTGTACAAATATTACAGGGAGGTACCAGGCGTTAAAATGGTGCAAATCTCCATTGGAAGTGACTCATTCCAGCGCGGGGAAAGAAGCTTTGCCTTCCCTTCTTGCCGCCCTGCCACGCTCCCGGTCGGCAGCAGCCGCTCCTTACATAATGTCACATATGTCACATATGTCCCGCCAGATTGCCGGTCCTGCCGGGGGCAGGGGAGGCTCTGCCGCTCTCACGGGGAGGAAAATCCTGCGGATCCCGCTTGGGATTTTCCCGTGGGGTCCCGTTTGGGATTTTCCCATCAGGCTGCTGGGGATGGCAGCCTGGGGACCAGGCTCTGCGGCTCCGTGCTGCCAAGCGCAGGGATGGGGATGCTGGAAGCATCGCCCGGCTCCCGGGCACTGCTGGGGGATGCTGGCTCTGCTCCCCTTCCCCACAGCCCTGTTCACCTCCCCCGTGCCTCTCCTGTCCATTTTTCCCTGTCGTTCCTCTCTGACTAACGGGAGAGTTATTGGGATATTCACACACAATGGCTGCGTGGTCAAATCAGTGTCTCACAGCCGTTCTTCCCCTCTGCTGCAAAAAAATAAACAGGGGGGAAGTTATCCCATGGCCCAGAGCTGTGGTGTAGAAATACACTCAAATGAAAGGCATGGAATCAAAGGRTTTGGTACCCTACTACTCAAAGTAAAACACAGCCAGCAGCTCTTTGGCATGGGGTACCAATTACTGCACATGTTATTTGTTTAAATTGAAGATTCCACCACTGCTGAATTGCACTGTGTGTGAAACTGCAAATCTGCTACAGTTCCAGATTTATAAAACAGCATTATAGGGAATATAGCCCTATTAATTTTACAGTCTAATTTCTGATTAGATTTTACAGCACCTCTGACGAACTGCCTAGATTTTACCCATTAAAAATGATGACAATCCAGTTCTGTCATTTTAAGTAGAATTAAAGCCAGTATTGCCAAGTATGATAATATTTTATGAAAAAAAATGAACCAACACACACACATATATAAAAATTAAAATAACCCAGCACCATATTATTTCTCTATAGGAAAAGGGCCCTTGCCAAGAGAGTGGGACTGTTACCTGTTAGTGCAGTCAAGAGCCTGTGGGTCTGACAGCTGACATCAACAGAAATTCTCCATTCAGGCTGAGCAAGTTAAGTAATGTTTCCTAGCACAGCTGTGTAATGTGTCTGTGGGTAATTAAAAGAGTCTACTAGAGCTGGTTAAGGAAAAGCCTCAAGTGAAGCATTTTCTATCAGAAAATAGTTTTGTAAAGAATTAAAATCTGTACAATGCATGTGCCGTGTATTAGAGGAAACTAGTTGGTTTTTTTTCAAAGTGGAAAAAGAAATCCAACACTGAAACAGTCTGTTCTTGGCTTATTTTAGATGTAAACTTAAACAAACACCCCTAAAACCAAAAATGGAAGTGTCGCAATATGAAAATAAAACTTCCCTTTTCTATAAAGTCAGTTTTAAATTTGGGGAAGGGACTTATTCTGATTTGACACATCGCCAGATTCTGAAACCAGACATAAAATTACATTCTCACTTGGGACCTGCCTCTCCATTTGCATTTGTAGATGCAAGGTATGTTTTTTAGCCCTGATTTGCTACGCTAATCCTGTTGACTTYGCTTGAAAAGAATGGCACGTTTCCCACTAACTTTATTAGTGGCAGGATTGGGCCTTGATGCAATACCTCATGTCACAGCAGCAAAACTTGTTGCCAATAGTCTGTCTCAAGGGAGGAGATTTCCAGTAACTGCTCCCTGAGAACTATTCTAAAAATGCAGCTTTTTTTTTCTGTCCAGCCATCGGGATAATGATATACTCCATCCCTGAAGAGAGGGGCATTGATGGCACCAGAGGTCCCTGCTGGCTTGTTCACTAAACAGAACTGGCAACTGACTCTGAAGATAAAAGTTCTTGACATTTTTCCAAGCTGGTGGAATGGAGCTGAGTGACACTTAGAAATAAATAGAGGAGGGAATAGTATGATCTTGAATGACAGAGGAGCTTTCATGAAGGGTTTTCATGGGGGAAACGTGGGATGTACGGTTCCAGGCTTGAGTCTAGGGGATTTGTTGACAGTTGGATAATGTGCATGTTTGCTACYGCTTGTATGAAATGTAGAGGGAAACAAGGGGAAAAGCTCCAAATGAATCTTTTATTCCCACTTAAACAGTTAAACCCAAATAGAGTATGTATCTCTTCCTTCCCAATAATTGACTCTACAAATTGCCAATCTCTTTGGAAATCTCTTAGAAGAACATTCTCTCTCCCGACAAGGAAAAGTACTTCATGCAAAACATTTGTCACTTGTCTGTTATCATAATTCATGATCTTATCCTTCATTCTCTTGCTTGTTTAAGCACACAGAAATAGTACTTTTAACCTGAGACTTCAAAGGTAAAAATATTGTGAAGAGGTCTCCATTCTTTTGCTTCTCATCTCTGATCTCAGCCTTTGAACATCAAAGTGGCTCGAAGTTTGGGGTAAGTTCTTAAGGATCCAGTTACTAGAAAGAAATCAATTGATTTCCCATGTTCACATTTACGATAGACCAGAACAAATATTAATTTTCAGGAATAGTTTAATTTAATAATTTACAGCAATTAAAACAAGTTGCTGCCTAATCTTTTGCTCAGTACAATGAAGCTCACTCATTCCATTGTATTAATATGAAAAATCCTCGAGTTCTGTCAGTCAGAAGTTGCCAGAAAAAAAAATCATAACATAGGAACTACAAAACAATTAAGAACGTAAAATAAATTCCCCAAACAATGAATGCTGCCATTTTAATTACAGTATCACACTGTCATGTAAAAGGTTAACACTTAAAAAATGAGTCTTGTACCCCCAATCTATTACCCCTAAGCAATTCTCATTTTCACATTAATTTTTGTAGGCTGCCATCTAAATTAAATACTTTTCAGCTCTGTCACTTTATACATATTCTCATTACAGCAGACACTAGAGCCAGAATATTTTAATCTTCAGTGCAATCTGTGTAGGCCCATATTCTCAGCTACAACTTCAGGGGTTTTACAACTGCTCTTTTCCTTTTAAATAGTGGCAGAATTTTTTGTGCAGAAATTCTTGCTTTTGTAAGGACTTCCTATAAGCAAGTAAGTTCTGCAGTCTGTTGTGAAATTACCTTTGTTGTCAGTGCTAGAGAGTTATAAATCCTCTTACTCCCCACCACTGACTCTTGAAGTTCTATGTTCTCAGGAAAGGTCCTAATGACACTATTCTGGAAAGTTTAACTTCTGGTCATTTAAAAACCAAGTCCTGGGAGCAAAACTTTTAACATTTTCTTTTTCACAGGAAAGATCAAAATAAAATTAAACAGCTTAGACATTAAACACTTATTAAGTATTTCAGGGCAACTGACAGACTTTTTTTTTTTTTCAGTCTGAAGTCAGTGATAAAGCTTCTGTTACCTTAACCTGGTAGAATCAGCCCCCTGACAAATATCTCGTATAATAAGCCAAAGTTCATGAAAACACTTGGTAGTATAGGAGCAGTAATAGCTTAAATAGATTTTGTGGTGTATCAGTGACCACTATGAGGGAACAGCAGGTATGAAACCTGCATTAGTCTGTACAATACTTGCTCTGGAAACAGCACTTGCTATACAAGATGAAATTTGATAATCGGCCTCCTCGGCGGATCAACAAGCTGRGCATTAAAATAATCTAGCCCAGGGAACATAAAAGCATGAGTGAGCAATAAGCAAAGCACATTTAGTTCAACTAATAACAAGAAGCCTTAATCTTTTGACTGCAACGCTGAAAGAAGAGCTTGCAATCATAAAACATACAAGGTTTTTAGCCAATGAGCCTACATTGAATTTTAAAGCTGGGTTAGAAGTTCAAGTGGGTGTGGGTTGATGGCAAGAGCCAGCCCTGAACAGCTCAGGGTTTTTCTCTGATTTTAACTGAAGAAAATTGATGCTTGTAGAGGCTTTTATGCTTACCAGCTCGTCAATATGGTAATAGCATCATCTGAAATTGCTGGTTTGGTTGACAATATCTGTGTCTTGTCAGCCTAGAAATGAAATCCAGAATGATGCCAATGACCAACACTGCTCACAGGCAGCTTCAGATTGCTGAGTAAGAACAGGGCCAGAGTGGAACCCTACAGAGCACAATAAAAAAAAAATGCTCTGGGAGAAGGACACAAATTACCCTTGAAAATATAWTGTAGGTAAATGTTGGATAAATATGATTTAAGCCAATTTAGAACTGTGCCAAATAGGAAGATAAAGCTCCTCAGGCATTCAAGAAGAACATTAAGATCTAGCAGAAGGAGAGTAGCTGGTGTATGAGAGCCTGCCTTTAGGAGAAGGTTACATCTCTGCTGTCCTGCTGCAAATCTTAAGTAGTGGAAACCCCACCCAAAATATAGAATCTGTTTCCGTACTCACTGAAGTCAAAAGCAAATCCTTTGTGTGTTTTGGTGATTCTGGTTTCTGGGGATGTAAAATAACACATGGAGGGATTTTGTTTCGTGTTGTGTATCAACTTATAACAAACAGAATTATTGCATAGTATGGCACTTGTTTTCTTCTGGATTTGAGCAACTGAATAATGCTATTGCTGCTCTTTTTTCATTTAGCCCAAAAGGGACAATAAAAAGACAAACCTAATTACAGGATGTCARGTTCTGCAAATCATTATTTTTCATAAATTTTTGAGAATTTAGGAAAAATTCAGTAGGTTACTTTTTATTTTCTGGTATAGATTTTCTTTCTACCAGAAAAGAAATCTAGCAGGATCAGAAAATATCAGTGAAAATGTTCAGTGATATTTCTGCTCTCAGAGAAGAGATAGGGGAAAGAAAGAATGAAAACTCAGAAGAGAACAGCTGTGCAACCAGAGGAAAAGTGTTCTTCTTTGGAGTGTCTGRGCCATACAATTTATCCCAAATATAATAATAATTTTTTTTTAAAAAAGGTGGGGTTTTTGAATATCAAGGTGGGAACTGGAAAAAAAGCTGATGAGTCATAGAAAACAAAATTACATGTCTTTGTATCATGATTTACACTGTGTTTTGTTCATAAATCCAAGTGCAGCTTATTACTGGAATTGCAGTATATCTCTGATACTGGGAAAGAGAATTTCAGCAGACAATAGTGAGAATCATAACACAGTAAATTTTTTATACCTTTTCTTTATAGAAAGGACATGAACAAAATCTATTTGCCATTGAAGTAAAAACTCTGGAAAGAACATGAAACTATTTGTTTCAAAAATCCAAGAATTTATCTGATTTGTTGTGTCATTTATTACCTTTCTTTAAGCATCCATATGAGCGACATTAATCAGACAGCATGAGTGGAAAATTACAAAAAACTGGTACATAAAGTGGCTTGGGAGAGGTGAAAAAATGTTTATGAACTTAACCTGGCCAATTTAACTGCTTAATAATTATTTGTTAAATAATTGGGACTAGTGATCACCTTTTCAAGAGTTTARATCTGCTTTAGACAAGCCGTACAGACGATTCTTATTTTTTCCAAACACATTTTTTCAAGCAACTGTTTTTGTATGTTTCTGCTGGTGGACAATGGGCCAGGCCATTGAAATATTTAGAAGTTAKTAGGGATGTGGAATATAACATATTTTAGGAGCTTCCTGTAAGAAGCAATGTGAGTCCTTACCCCTATATTAAGAAAGTTAACAATAATATGATGTGCTAAGAGTTTCAGTATGGTTTAGATTAAAGAAGGGATTTTAGGGGATGGAATAATTTTGAAAGGAGTTTTTCAGAAAAACATGGATCCATTTGAATGTTATATAAGATGACAGTATTCTGCTTAAATAAAATAACAGAACAACACAAAAAGTGGGCATAGCAGGTTAGACAAAATTCAGTARGTTAAACTTAAAGTTTTTTTCCAAACCAAATAAACACAAAACAAAATTTTAAAATTATTAACAAAATGCAATTATTTTCTCTAGTCAGGCTTTTATTTTTCAGTAGTTGTTTTGGCCTCTGTAACACAGCAAAATGGATGTTGTTCAAAATAAGAATGTAACCCAGATATTCTCTGTGCTAAGTCACCAAAACCCAGAATGAATTTTCTTCTCCACAGAAAATACTTCCACCTTCTTTTTTTTTTTAAATCATCTATCAAACAAGAAAAAAGAGATGCAATTATTCCAAAATTAGAATTACATATATAGAAACAGGGCATAGTATTTGCTGTTTATATATGGCATTATCCTCACGTTCCCACWCCTTTTAAAGCAAGGGCAGTCTTGGCCAGGCAGCTTTCTAAAATATATGCAAAAAGTGGCAAGGGAAATCCCCCAGCTCTGCAAGGGGATGTAACTTATGTGAACAGAGCTGTTGCTTTGTGGTTTATGGTGACTTGAGTCACTCTATGCCTCTGACAGTTTTATGTCTGATGTAAACTGCTGGTGTAATGATCAACAGCATCAAAGCTGGATTTGTTATATACCTAGCATTTAGTGGAGCTAATGTCTCCTAATAAAACCCAGATATTTGTATGCTAATAAAAATGTGCAAAGATAGATAGTTGGATCAGTTGTAAAAGCACAGCTAATAGGATTCTGATAAACTCTTCATGTAAAACACAATCAAGCAGAAACTTATCTAACTTTACATGGCCCAGTGGTTTCAGTTCTTTTAAGTTTTTGATACACAATTTAAATGGATTTTCTCATTAGGCATCTGTATGTAAACAGAAACACTAATTAATCACTTGTGACTAAATTTGTGATGTTAGGTAGGTAGTCAACAATTTTTTTGAGAATTTTTCATTCTTAGAACTGGAACCATGTCTTCAAAACAGTCTCCTTTAGGTCCCTAGACAAAGAAGCCAGATTTTCTTCAAAATTTCTTAGTTGTACATAAACTAATATGTGGGGAGAGAAATAGATTTAATAAAAATACATGAGATGCACAGCTTAGCTTAACACAGCAGTTTCCTGTACTTGAGTCAGAGCACCTAGTATCATTTGTACTGAAGAATATTATTGCAATTTTAATACRTAATTAAAGTGTTCATTTATCTTAAAATGTTTGTCCAGCACCTGTGTTATTTTGAAGGGCAAACACAGGACACTTAAGCTTTGCTTTTTTAGGTGCTTCCTAATGGTCCTCTCCGGAACTTTATTCATTTGCAGTGTGGTATTGGCTGCCAGATTGTGTGTGTATAAKCCGTACGCACTGTTCATTTCATTTTAGAACATACTGTTTCAACAACATGCCTTGTGTCATCATGAGATCCAGACAAAGGGTTACCCAGAGCTCATGTTAGCCAGCCAGAAAAATGGGGCTGTGAAACAAAATTGTTACTGAGAGTGACTTCTGAAAGCAGAGTGTGAGAGAGGGCATGATTCTTCAGTCCTCTCTCAATCTGTTACTGCTGACATGGGGAGCGCCTTTGTCAGAGAATAGAGGCAAATACAAATTCTGGAGAGGAAATGAACGTTCTGAACAGTTCCAGCTACATGCCCATAACCTTCTCAAACATTGTCTTTGCATGGGCATCGGCCCACAAGTAGGAGCAGTGCTTATGCTCTCTCATACCTGCTCTGCTGGTACTATCTCATGCCAGTTCTGGAGCAGGGACTCCAGCGTGGTTAGTTTCTGGATGTGCTTTCACACTACCAGCAACGTGACTCATCAGAACAATGTTCTCAGAAATACAATCTTCATGTTTGTGCAAGTGGGATGAAATTGAGGGAAATTCAAGAGTACACGATGCTCTCTTCTGGATAAAAGAAATCCTGGTATTTTATTCTGGTAAAATAATTAATGTCAGGTAGTCATATCAATTTAGCACCAGCCCCTTTGACTCTTCTATAAAAGGTGTGAAGCAGTGTTTATTTCCTGCCAGTAATGTAAGACCTGAAGTGTTAATTCTCGTTTAGAATCAAAAAACTGCACCCCTACCCCAAAAACACACATGGTGAAGTAAACCTCACCCTAGCTCATGCCTTAGAACAGATACAGTGTGCTGAGGGCATGGCCAAAACTCACCAGATGCTGCAAGCATATGATTCCTCCATGAGAGTTTATATGGTACAGCTGTCTTTAAATGTTTCTGTAATTGAAAAGACTCTAGCATCTGGTCCTTTGCTTATTACTCTTAGAATAAATAGTCACGGTCTGAAGTCTACTTTTAAATAATGCAGGGGGAAAAAAAAATAATTTGGGCTGCTAAGGGTACATTCCTCTCAGATGATCTGCTTGGAAGTACTTGTAAAAATGGAAGTAGACTCTGTAATTAAAAAAAAAAAAAAAAAGGAAGTGGAAAACAACTCCAGTAGGGAATTATAGACGTATGCACACAAATACTTTTATAATTTTAAATGCAGGTGGATGAAAAAGCAGTGGTGTGTAGTTTTTATAACTTTCAGCTGTAGTGTGTATTACTCTTCCTTTTACATGTTATTGTGTAATTCAACTCCACCACCCACAGTTGCAGACTTGCTGCTGTCATGAGGAAAACAGGAGATGCCCTGTGGTACCCCCTGCAGGAACCCTTCCCTGGGCCAGTTCTTCCTCTGATAACACTTGTAAGGTTCCCACTGATTTCAGCTACTCCCAGACAGTACTCCTGAAGAACAGCAGATTTTGCACCTTACTACTTCAGATTTATGGATGAACACTATTACATGATGATCAATAATTAAAGCAAACCTCCTCTGAAGTCCTTTATTAAACAAACAGGCTTCATAATGATTCCTTTTTCCTTTTTATTTTCTATTTTTTTGGTGTATGTGTGTGTGTGTCTCCCTAAATTCTGTAACAACTAGGTGATTTAATCCTCTGTGAAAGCACCTTTGAAATGGTGGCTAATCTGACATATTATGTGAATTGAACTAGGCTGAGTCAAGGACAGAATTTCATTATTTGTCTATGTAAGGCTGACAAACTATTTTAAAGGAAGATTTAGTCTGRAAATGCATTTCTGTAAAGCTAGCTAGCTTCTCGACCACATCCTAAGCCTCTCATATCATGATTGGATGCCATAAAGCCAGGCCTTAATAATTGTGATTGAAAAAGGTAGTTTCAGAGTGGTTAGCTTTTTGAGAGGCTGAGACAACCTTAAATAAAAATCAAAATAAAAGCAACTGTAGTTCTCCCAAGCTCTTCAAAGCACCTTATGTGATTTAAAAATAAGCTAGCATTRGCTTAAAAATATTTGGGAATAATAAAGTAGCACTTGTATTTACTTGTTTTTCATGATAATATGTGTCTTTTTACCATGTGGCACAGACCAATGTGTTTTGCTTCAGCAAGTTAAAGACAAAGTTTGCTACTGAAGATGCATCTTTGCTTGTCTTTTCTAAATGCAGTATTGTAACCATCAAAATTATCAAAGAGAAGTTGTAGGTACGACAACTATTTATTTAACCATTTTTTAAATGGTCAGACAGATTAATTTTGTTCTTCAAGAATGTAAGAATCACAGTTGGTGAATCACAATTTTGGTTTTGATAGAAGTTTTCCTAGGTCAAAAATATACCTCTTTGTCTTATAAAGGAGGGGGTGCATTATGATATAATTTTATAAATATAAAAAAGAAATGGTTTGCTGATATCACCAAAGTGTGACACCAATAGCTCTCCAGTAAGTGCTTGCAGTTCTGGGAGTGAGTTCTAATGTAAGCTCTATAAATACTTGGAAGCTTTTCCCTTCCAAGTCTGATGCAAAGGTAGTTTATGCTTCCCTGTCACAACTGGCCTTCCATTTAACAGCATCTTACAGTGATGAATTCCCTTAAAAAAAACATGAAACAAAGTGTCCTGTTTTGTGATGCCTATAGGAAAGTGAAGGTAGAGACACCRCCCACAGATGGTAGATGGGTACAGCCAGGGATGCTCACCTTTTATGTTTGTGTTTAGGTTTGGTTGAAGAATGTTCAGGAAGGACCAACAAATACACATCAGTACTTTCATACTTCTTGAGAGGTGGATTTTACTGTGTGATGGAGTTTTTCCTTTACTTGCACAGGATATTTATTTGGTAGATTGTTTGAGTTCTCATAGTTAAGTAAACATGGACTAGTGGCACCATTCACTGTGATACAACTATTAAGTAGTGGAAATAACCTACTAAATCTCTATGTTTTATTATTTAATACAGTCTCAGTTGATTGTATCTTCCTGAAACTTGTGTCCTCAAGCAACTATGTGTTACCTGACAACAATAATTTTAACAAATACTCCACACACACATTTTTTTCTGTTGCTTGTCCAAGATTCCTCATTTTGTAGGTCTCTCATCTACGCAATACATTCCCTAAGGTTAAGAATGAAAGACGTCTCTACTACAGACACTCTTGATTGAAATAGCAGATAAATTGCTGCAGTAATGAGAAAATTTCCTTTTCCCTAGATAACTCAGCTGCTTAGCATTGAAAAAAAAATTGAGATGAAGATTCTTTGTGAAATAAAAAAAAATAGGGATAATTTCTTTACGATCAAAATTTGCTAATGAGCCTATAATGGAAATGAAGAGCAAACCCATTCTTTTAATGGAAGTAGGTTCAGGCTATATTATGAGGCTTATGCTCTCAAAAAGAGACTTGTATAAACACTGTGACATGCAATGGCTTTAGAAAATGCTGCTGCATGTCTGGAAGAAAGTGGTTAAAAACACATGATGAAGTTAACCTAAATCTTTCATTGGCTTAAAAAAATAGGTCAAGTAATACATTACTAGCTCCACTCTAAGCCTGTACACAATCCGTACATTCCAAAGTGAAAGAGGTTTTGCTTAACATTCCTACATCTACTTTTATTCATGTTATCTCTCAGTTAAAATATTTAGCTTTTCATAAATGTAACTCCCTTTTGCTTTCTTTAAAGTGGACATTCCTTTAATATTAGTCTCTTACTCAACAGAYGCTTGAACAGATCATTTATTTTACCTGAGCTTCAAAACTAAAAGGTTGGCATGTGTTAATGCAGTAATTACCACACCGTTTATATGTGACTTGCAAACAGATTTGTTTCTCTTTCGTCAGTCTTTGACTTGCAGAAGTGAAGTATCATGGAGCACTCTGTAAAGGTTTGGCAGACAGTGTGCGACATGTCGAGACGTTTGTTAAACACGGGCACTCAGGAGGTGCGATGAAGGTCGCATGCACTTTGTAGCCTCCTTTATACAGCCAAGTTCAGCCTGTATCTCTGCGCCCTCTCTTTGGTGGCAGCAAAGTCTAAAGAACAACTTGACATTCAGTGCAATTTCTGACAGCAGAGGTTTGGGGACGTCGCCTACCAAAACATAGGGCTGACTCTTGGGAAGCACTTCCCAGCTCCCGGTTGTTTTATTTTTTATTTTTCCCCTCCCAAACTGTATTTATTTGCCACGTGGGCAGACAGCATGGCTTTGATCAGTCTGTCCCCGATCCTGGAAGCGCTTCCCCTGCCCATCCTCCTTCCCCCGCGGCACAGGGAGCGCGGGCGCCCTGGCAGAGCGGGCAGGGATGCTCTCTGCTCCCGATGCTCTGGAAGGCTGGGGCCGGGGATAAGGAGCCGTGCCGGGAGCCGGCAGGGATGCTCTCTGCTCCCGATGCTCTGGGGGGCTGGGGCCGGCAGGGCCGCGGCCGGGGCAGCGCCGCCCGGGAGCATCCGCAGGTGCCGGGGCCGCTGCCCTCCCGTGCCGGGAGCATCCCGGCTTTTCCTTCAAAAGAGTGGTAGTAACAATAACAATAATAATAACAATAATAATAACAACAACAATAATAGCACTGAAGTTTCTAGCGCGTGTTTTTTCGGAGGAAAGGCTGAAAACATAAGCTCTAAACTGACAAGTACTAGTAACACCAGCAGCGCCCACCCCCCCTATTATTCCAAAGCAGCCGAAGGGGGAAAGGAAAAGGGAAAAAAAAAMCCAACAAAAAAAAAGTGTTATTTTTAAGCCACTGCCTCTTTCATTAGATACGGGTCCTCCGGTGCTGTCGCTCGTAAGTTTGTTTCCCGGGGGCTCTGCGACTTCAGTGAGATTAATTAGAGAGGGCAGGAGGGGATGGGATGCGCGTACGTGCGGCGCGGCCGCCCTGCCCTGCCCTGCCCTCGCCGCGCGGGGCGGGGCGGGGCGGGGGGCGCATCCCTGCTTCCCGCATCCCGCCCTGCCTCCTGCCGGGAGGGTACCAAAGGGTTAAGAAACTTGGCTGGAGAGATGAATGGCGCGGCGCGGGGAGGGGCYGGGCTGCGCCGCGGCGGGCGAGGTGGAAGGCGGAGAGGGAGGATCGCGGCTGCGGGTTAGGCTTTGAAAGTCAGCCTCGCAGGCATTGCAGCAGAGCCCCGAGCCGCGGAGAGCAGCGCAGCGGAGCTCGGCTCGCCCTGTATGTGCGCGGGGATGCGCGGCGCGGGGGGGACGCGCGGGCTCGGGGGTGGCGGGAGGGAGGCGGCGCGTCCTGCCCTGTCCAGCCCTGTCCTGTCCTCCAGCCGCGGGGACCCGTCCGCCCGCCTCGGCTCCGCCAGCCGCCGCTCCCCCGGAGCTCGGCGCCGGGACCGGCCGCGGCAGCGGGGCGGCGTGCGCGGCGGCTGCGGCCGGAGCGGCTCCGGGGGGCTCGGGCAGCCCGCCCGGGAGGAGCCGCGGCSGCTGCGGGGTGAGTGCGGCGCTGTTCCGCCGGGGAAATGGCCGAGCGGGGCGGGCCGGGCCGGGGCCGCGCTGCCGGGCGGCGGCACCGGGGAACAATGCCGGGGTGAGCCCGGCGGCCGCCCCGCGACACCCTCGACGMGGGCGGAAAGTTTGCCCGGCCGCGGTGGGTTTGGGGGAGCCGCCGGAACGGAAAAGTTACTACTCCGTCCCCCCGGGACCCGCCAGTGTTTCGCCGAGCGCACGGCCGGGCCCCCCTTTGGCGGGGACCCCGCGCCGCCCCTCCCGGTGCGAGCGGTGCCCGGGGCCGGGCGCTCCCCGGGTGCGCAGCGGCTGCGGCGGCGCGGGCGCACGGCCTCGCTCCCGGGGCTGCGGGCAAGGCCACGCCGCCCCCGCCGCCTCCTGCCGGCCCTGGCGCTGCCCGCCCGCCGCCACCTGCGGGCCCGCAGCCAGCCCGGGGCTGCCGCCGCCGGCCCCGCTCGGCCGCGGCTCAGGCTCGGCTCCCTGCGCCCCCCAAAGATGCCTTCTCATCGCTCCGGGCTCCTTAGGGACGTCGCTGTTTCCCTTCTAGACTAAAGGTTACTTTTCCAGACGTGGTGTGGTTTYTTTATTTATTTATTTTTTTGTGTGTGTGTCCCCGAAGCCCTCTAAAGGTGAATTTTAAAATTTTTTCTTCCTCTCACTTCCACCCTTCGTTTTTCCCCTCCAGAACGTGTTGTTTGAGGCTCTTCTTTCCAAGTGTCAGTGGGTGATTAAGTTGGAAGGTAGTGAAACATAAGGAAACGTAGTACAGGCAAAACGGGGGCAGCGTTGTAGCGAGCAGACAGTCGTGTGTCTGTGCTGCACCTTTCTTCTTCTGTCTGGCGTATCCTGGTGATTGACTGGACTTTTAATTTCAAGAAGGATTCATATAAAATGCTTGACACATGTTGAAGGTGTTGGAAAAAACCAGCGGGATTCTTGGCTTCAGGATTATGTTGTTGTTAAGAAGGCTGAAGTGGAAGTTGTCCTCTTTTGCCTCATCTCTCTGGAATCCGGAGACTATATTATTCCTCGTTTTATTTTGAGGGGACCTGCTGCAGTGTCAGACAGCTCACAGGCTGATTAGAATTTAACTGAGTCATGGCACTATAAATGCTCAGAGATACCGTAAAGCTTTATTTAACAAAGAGTGCGAATCCAATCTGCGAAGAGCTGTGGGGAGGAAGCAGTCACTTGTGGAAAGGGGGATGTGTATTCCTGAGCGAGCAGGGAACATTTTCTTTAATACACAAATGCGATTTACTGCTTCCAGGGCTGACTGAACACACGAAAGAGTGACACATTAAGATGCCAGATGACAAAAGCTCTCTGAGCTGAGGATATCTTGTGGTTGGGATCACATTTAATGGCATCTAAGTAATTCTGCTCTATGGGCACGAGTAGCTAACATCTTGGAAGGCAGAAGTTCTCATCGAGAACAGTGTTCAGGCAGCTTTGGGGTTTTTGCTGTCTGAAGCAGCTGTGTTCCCAAACTTGTGGTTGAGAAGTTTGACTTGTTGTTCTGTCAGTGGTCTCCTGAGATAGAGCTGACATGGACTCCAGAGCAAGACAGCGAGTTAGTCATGARTGAAATGTGTATGTAAGGGTGTCTGTGTTCTGCGAGTGCCATGAGGAGGCAGGGAGTAGTGACTGCGTGTTTTGGGCAGGGGTGAAATCTGACCTGCTGCTGGACTGGCCTGTGCTTCTGGGTTATCTAATGAGCACGAGCTATCAATGGCTTGCAGGTTTTGTAGGCCATGCATGCACAGAACACAACATGCAGTCAAATGCCAAACCCTGCTGGACTGAGGTTTTTGGGGTTTTTTCCCTTTTAGTCTTTTGACGGAAAGTTGCAGATGAAAACATGCTCTTCTTCTCTGCTTCCTATGCTTGTTTCTTTTTCTAAAGTGGAAGATGTGCTAACCAAAATTTATTGTAGTCATAAAAACTATGTTGATAAAGAAGCAAAAGTAAATAATGTTGTTATATTGTAAACTTAAAAGGGTGATCTAATCACTGGCTGTATCACCTGCAGTGTTTGGGGTAAATTGGTCCTGTAAAAGGCATCAAGAAAAACTTCAAGTGATTCAGTTAATTCAAACACAAATTAACTTTATGGTGCTCGTGTTTGCCTGTGGTTTTGYTTATTGCAGGATTTGCTTAAAAGAATTGACAAAGTCTTGCTTGCTTAAAGCTTATTTTGTCTCTTCAGATTGAACTTTATTTTTCAGGCTTTGAGCATTGGCAAGAAGTTTCTATAGTGCCAGCTTTATTATCATTAGCACTGAGAGCACTGTTAACTTTACCAGGGACAGTGGAGGCCATGGCTACAATAAGAGATAAACCCTGTGCCAAGCACATGTATAAACTTGCCCAAGGCAAAGCCAGGGAGTTGCATTTCCCCCAGTCAGCTGTCCTGCTCCAGGGCTGTGCTTGACACCTTGCAGAGCTGTCAGAGAAGACGTGAAGACCGTAAGATCTTTGAATTATTACTTTAGAATAGCTCTTCAGAGCTTGCCTGTACCTCGAACCCCCAAAGTCTTGTTGGTTGTGTTTCTTTTTCCTGTATGTGAATGGCCAGGGAGTGGAGGGGATCCAGAAGAGAGCCTGGGGAAGTGTGGGGACCCCAGCTGGGTGCCTGGTTTTGGGGGCACAAGCCCCTTTTCCATGGGGGGCTTTGGTGGCCACCCTCCCATGCATGGGGCCTGCAGGCAGGGCAGGGCTCATCTCCCACCTGCTGAGTGATGGGTTGGGTGATGAGCAGGAGGCAGGCTTGATAGGGGTAGCTATCCTGTGGATTAAAAAGTTTAAATACCTTTTGGGACAAGAAGTGCAAAGTTTGAAGTATAAATCATTGCTGCTCGGGAGGGCAGGCCATGGCAAACAAGCAGAAAGGTACGTAGGTAGGGAGTGAAGCCTGAGCAAGAGGAGAAGGTGTGAAAGAATATGCATAAATGTACAAAAAAGATGGAAAGCATAAATTTGACAGTCTGTCTAAACAGCCCTGAACTAAAGACAAAAAGGTTAATGGTAACAGCATTTGTGGTTTGCTCTTTCTTCCTGCCAGCAGGCCAAAACGATAAGAACAGTAACTCTGAGCTGTGCTGGCCTGCCTGCAGCAAACAGGGGGAGAGCTGGGGGGAAATGTTTAGCAGGGTTGTGGCATTGCTTTCCCACATTTTGGTGTTAGGGATTCACTAGTTGCATTGGAAAAGACTGAATTAGAGAAGAGCATACAAGGGTTGGCACCCAGTACATCTGGGTGAACATCTGGGATTATGTGAAAACTCATGTGTTTCCCAGTGGGAAGTTATTCCTTGGGAAAAGTGGGCAGAAGGACTCTTGGTAAAGAGAAATGCCTGCTCTTTAGGGTTTCTGGATTATTTATTTCAAATACTTGGAAATGCTCACAGACTTATTTAGCACTTGAAAGAATTAATTTGGTAATTTATTTGGCTGTCTGTTGCAGGTCACTTGGCTTGATGGTTGAAGACGGAGAATAGAAACCAGAACTCATGTAAATAAATATTCATGTGTAGAAAGGGGAAGAAGCAGTTGCTAGAGATCTTAGCTTGGGTCAAACCCCTCCTGGCATAGTCTTCTCATACTTAAATTGTTATTGGAGCTCATTGCTCTTGTTTAATTGCCTGTCTTGAGTGAAATTTTGTTTTCATACCACTTATTTCCAAATTGCCGTCAGCAGAGGAAAACCAATGTTGCTTGTAGACAAAATCAGATTAAAAGCAGAAGCAGCAGATCTTCTGTTTTAGTCACTGGTTTCTAAGACTGTGAGTTTAATCTAGGAGAGAAGCTGGCTGTTGGGAAAGACTTCTGAGGGGATGATCTTCCTCCTCTCAAGAAAGGAAGTTGTGAAGGAGTCCCTACGAAGAGATCAGGTGCTAGATGTAAAATGTGTTCCAGTCCTGGATGAAACTATTATTTGAAAACAAGTAAGGGAGTATTTAATTTGCCCCAAAAAGTAGTCCATGAAGTTCTGTGTTGAAATGTGTTCAAGCAATGTAAGATCTTACAGATCTTACATCTTGCTCACAGGTGAACCATATTTTTGTTCTCATTGGTCCTAGAGTTGGTATTATTGTTCTGATTTTTTCCCATAGCAAACTTTTAGGATTCATATCTACCTGCTTTCTGCTTCTTCTCTGTGCCCCATCCCACTGTGAAAAGAGAGAGGGAAGGTGAACAGAGAAGGCTTTTCAGTGATGTCAAAAGCAGGGCTTGCCTCAGATGTTAAAAGAAATGATGGTTCTTGCCCCAGGAGATGGCCTTGGTGGTGGTGTTCATGTTATCTCCTACCCTGCATTTGGTAGTCCATGAAAGAACACAAATCAACATTCCAAAAACTATAAAGTATGTAAAGTTAGTGGTTCAGACGCAGAGAGTTTGGGAATAAAATATTACTCTAGAAAAGTTTTGTTTTTCTTCCTCAATTTTTAAAACATACTGAAGGAATATGGATTTTTTCCCCAGAAATAACAAATTTGATTGTTGTCTTTTCACTGAACTTTCATAAACCTTTTGTAGTCACTTGGAATAATACAAAAAAGACTGTTGAATGCTGGCCTAAAGGAAATCCCATCTCTACATTGAACCTTGATGGCAATACTGTGCATTTTTGTGTGTATTTCTGTGTTTTTCCCTACTATATAGCAATCTCTCTTCTCCTGGAAGTAAGAATGACTAAGTTCAAAACATTTTGTCTACATCTATAGTATAGAGCAATAATACTGGAATTTTCTATTAACTATTTTTAACTATTTTTCTCAAATTCAGGTGGCTTGTTTTTTTAATAGCACTGCTTTCTTCTGCTCTTTGGGACTTCTTGTCCTGTTTTTCATTGTGTACAAAAGATTCCACATCCACCTTATTCACCCTTTCAGTAAAATGGACTTGAGAATTGAGAAGGCTTTGAACTGTGTTTATTAGCACCTTTGTAACTGTACCTGTCATTTCTCTGTTAATTTCTACTGTGATGGTAGATCTTTTCCCCCCTCCCCCCTTACTAAATACAGATTTTGAGGACTGTGCCCCTTCTGTGGTGCAACTTACCTTTTCATTTTGTTATGTATGTGGAAGAAAGATTTAAAATAGTGTCTGCATGTAGTATTCCAGGCTATTTACTTATTTTTCAGCCTAATTGGCTCTATTGTCGGGCATCTTTTGTTGGGTCTTGGTGCTGGCAGTAGTCCAGCATGCTGCTGTTATTTCATGTCCCTGCAAGCTTTGAATGGGTGTTTTTTTGGATGATGACCCATTGGTCAACACCTGTATCTTTTTTCCTGGTTAGCAAGCACATTGCAGTGGTCAGAGTTAGATGTTTTCTCTAATCTGGCTCGGACCCAAGTGGTTTTGTGGAGGGGGAAATGCTCAGATGTGCCCCCAGCACACACACTTCCCACTCTTCCCCTCTATCCTACCCACCTGTGGGGTCCTCCATGCCAGAGAAAGTCTGTGTTTAAAAAGCTTTTGCTTGCTTTTTTTTTTTTTTTTTTTTTTTTTTTTTTTTTTTGTGGGAACAGAGGCTAAAGGTGTTGAAATAAGGAGAGGAACTCTCCCATTGCCAAGCAGAAGGAGGGAGGGGAAAGTTCAGCTTAGTGGTGGAGAAAGTGTCTTCTTTTTAATTTTTTAAAGTGTATTTTATTGTATCTTAAGTTGACTCGATGCATAATAAGCTTGCTCCTTTTGTGGTAACCAAAAAAAAAACCTTTAATAGTGAGGCTTGTCACAACAGCAAGGCTGAAATAGTAGAAATAAGAATGATCTGGGCTAGCTCTAAGTTTGCAACCTTTAGCAAAATTTCACTTAAGAATAATGGACAAGTGCTGAGAAGAACTTTTAAGGTTGGGATTGTAATGGTTAACATTCTCTAACTAAAATAAAATAGTGTTATATACTATTCTTGAATCTCTCAAAAGCAAAAATTACAATTTCTGCTGGTTTATTTTTTTAACTAATTTTGTTGCATTTAGCTCACCTGTTATACTAACTTTTGTCTTTTCCTTATGTGTATGTAAATTAACAGAGGCTCTTTAAAAACTGATTTTGATGTTCATAGGTGCAAGTTTGAAGAGTTAAGCAGTAACCACTACATAGGAAGGAGGGCTTTCATGTCCACAGCTGTTTTTTGAATGAAAGGAAGGAAAAGAGGATTCTGGCTTAGAGTTGAATGTGGATTTTGTTCTTGCAGAATAATGTCCCCTAGCACAAGTCTAGACACCATGAAGTGTTTCTGCTAGTTTAACTCATGGTTCTGTCTGGAAGATTTGGATTTCTGGAGATTGAAACTGCATTTTTCTTCTGATATAAAAATGTTATTTGCTGTTTGTACTAAACAAAATAAAGCATTGCTTTCTGTTACACCAACAGGAAGAAAGTAGATCAAGGCATATTAGGTAGGAAAGAATGATTTGCAGAATTTCATAGGAGGATTTCTGCTGTTCTTTTCAGATCAAGCATGAATTTTTTGAGGAAGACAATTACTGCATCCTTGGACTCCTGAAGGAAGAGCTTTCCTAATGGAACCACATTCAAGGTAAATGATTTGTTTGGGTTGTTTACCTTGTCTCTTTGGTTTGGGGTTTGTTCTTTGTCTTGCCAAAGCTGTCAGACAGCTGTGTGCCATGTATAAGCCTTTTAGGATTATAATATGTTTTGAAGTGATAAATGTTCAAGTTAATCCCTCTCTTCTACTGTAAGAGTTGGGTTTCTTTTTAATATGTGTTCTGATTAAAGAAAAATAAGTATCTTTGTAATGTCTGAACTTTTTGTGTGTAATTTGCTGTTAAGTTCTGAAGATTTAGCCCACCTGTTTGGGAAGTAGCTAGATAGTGAAGAATTTGATTTACTTGTAATTTCAGAGTGAAAGAGAAGATTAAATAACACTTTACTGTGTTACCATTTCTTATTTTTTAAATAAAACAGATCCAAATTGAGCTTGTGTGGCAAGGGACTGTCACAGTAAAATCATTATTAGATATTATATTACAACGACTTGTAGACATTTAGCATCACTGTCATTTTGTTCAGATCTGCTCCCTTGGTTCCCATTTCCTAAATCCTATTTTTCTTTGATACCAGGGAATAATTCCCTGAGTGCTGTCCAGTGATTGCTTATGTATATGCACTTTGGTTTGTGAGTCATTTTATTCACTTGAGTAGCCCCACTGTCCTCGGTGGGCCTACATGCGTGCCTAAGAACTTGAGAATGCTGATGAGCATAAAGAATACAATTTGGGCATGTAATGGTTGACAAGCAGTTGTTGTTTTGTTTCTTGTCTCTCTTAGGACTCATTTGCATTGCCTCCAGTGGCAACTTTTGTGAGCATTAGTAGGGAAGGTCTAGAAGCTGGAGGCAGTCGTACCAAATCCCAGCCTGCAGAGCTTTCTCATATCCGTTATAATGACACAGATTGCAGATGCARGGATGTATTTTTCTCTTATTTTAAATAAATCCATGTATTGCTTGACTTTACTCAAATACAACATTGGTCTGTGTGCTGTTTGAGCATCTCCAACACAGTAGAATATAGCCAAGTTAAATCACTAGAAAATATATSCACTTTTTAAATTGTAGGGATTTGGATTTAACCAGAATCAGTGCTTTGGAAATAACCAGAAATTGAGATTAGAAATCCATATTTTCCCCCCGCAATGTTTTTTCTATTTGACTTTTCAAAAAAAGAAGCTGAATGTTGCTGTACTGCAACATTCAAATTCTTATAGTTACAGTTGTCTGACCAATTGTATTTACAGAAAAGTTAATGGTATTACTTGCTGGTCTCAGAATCAGTAAGACAGGCACTTTGGAATTAAAGCATAAGTAATTAATTAGCAATTTAAAACTGGAGAATTGTTGTGATCAGCAGCAGATGGTCTCTTATACAGCTTTAATAGAACTTAGTAGACAGTGGCTTTTGTGGCAACAAGCCTTTTGAAATCTTTCACATCTTCAAAGTAATTCAGAGCTTTGGTTCAAGATTGTTTCCTCTTTGTAAGAGGARTTCTCTTTAGTCAGAGTTGCAGAAGCAGAAACTCTAAAGAAGGTTGTTGCACCTAGTGTTCAACTCAGCAAGGTGGTTAAGCTAAAGATTTGAGAACGTGTTTGTCAGTGTACACATGGCTGGTAATCTCCACGCAGTTTGCATTCTGTTTTCTGATTCTAACCTATATTATAAAGCCGTTATGGACAGTTGTTGTTTTTTTTGGAGTGAGGAATAGGTTTGTTTATTAGTTATGAGCATTAATTGTGGAATACCTCTCTTGGTATACCAAGCTTGCTTGCATGCATAAATAGCTTTGTTGTGGAGTCCAGTAGTGTCTGGATCAGAGGTTTGTTATTGTCACTGGGATTAGAGTTCTTGTCACTGGGATCAGAGTTCTGGACCCTTAGGGTAGACTTTCTCCAAAAGAGTACTGCTTTAAAAACATATCTTCTGGCCTYGCTGATGCTGTGTAACCTTTGTGAATTAAGAGATAGTGGAGGAGAAGGCAGGCATGCTTTAGTTGAGCTTGCATAAAAGGAAAAGTGTGTAGCTAGAATGAATAAATTATGTCTTTGCTTAGGTCTGTGTAAGCCTGAGCAGCTTCAAAGGATGCAACTCACCTGGAGATGCATATGAGAGTTACATACTAATAGTAAGTGTGAGTATCTTGTCAAAAGAACAAGATGGTGACTCAGTGTGAGRAGGGTTGGCAGACGCAGCCTTTAATTGAGGAGAAATTGGTCACTGTAAACCAATTATGTCTTATTTTTAATGATGGGTTTCAGAGAGCAGCAAATGAGTGCAGTATGATCTTGAGTGATAACATGTGCTTTTCTTGTTGGATAAAAACCCAGAAGCCTGAGGATATGAAGTTGCTTGCAGAAATTTACCTTTTTTTTTTGTTTCCCCTCACCCTCCTCTGAAGAGGAAAAAGTAGTCTATGCCAGTGGAAGAAACTCCACTTTTTTTGTTGTGAAACTGATCAGTGTTTGAACATGTTTTGTCTTTGGGGACTAACACAGGGGTTGGCAACTTGCAAGGTAGAGAAGCATCCCTCACTCTTTCTGCAGCTTGGCATTTAATATTAAAAGCAAACTTTTAGGTTTAACATATTTGAACTTGTACTAGATAGGGTTAATAGGCTAGAACAAAAGGTCAAAGCATAAGGCATTAGGCTTAATTAAGGGAGAGCAAGAGTGGCGGGAGTATGTGACAGTTAAATGGGTTTCCCACAGACTAATGTCTGTTACAGTGCAACCATGCCTCAACTTAAGTGGGTTATTTTGTGCAAAGGGCAGCCTCGATTAGCAGTTTGACATGCCAGACGTTTCTGGCCAATCCCATCTGTTTTGGAGGTTAAAAAGCATACCTTTATGAGCTGATAGATTGATTTGTGTGCCCGTCTGGTAAAGATTAGGAGTCCAAGGCCGATGCTGTAAATGCCAGTTATAGAATATTGTACTTTCTTAGCCACTCTTTGTTTGAACTGTGGTGCAATGGGGCCAGCAGCTCCAGAAGTGACCGCACGTATGGCAGGGTGAGAGCTGGCAACCAGAAGCGCTCAGGGAGGAACATTTCCTCCTTGTTTCTCCTTGCTCAGGATTGTTTTGAATGGGAGCCTGTAGGCTTTGGGCGTTCTGCAGCGCTTTCCTTGGAAGGGGAATCTGGTTTAGTGCATTCCCATGGAAGGCTCACACCTTTTCCTTGCTGCTGTCCAGAGCTCACCTGTCTCAGCACGAGCACTCCTGCAGTTCCAAGCACAGTTGGCTGCAGGACAGTTTTGGTACTTGAAAGGTTCCAGCATTTGTCTGAACTCATTATGCTGCCTGTATCCTTCCTGCTCTGCTGTTGAACTGGGACGATACATGCGTATTCTGTTGTTTTTCCTTTGTAGCTCTTACTTTCAGGATAGTTTTTCTGATTGTGTCATGAGGTTGCCTTAGAAGCCTAAAATAAAATAGGTAGCACAATAAGTCTTGACTGTGTTTCTCGTCATCTTTATGACTTTGTAAAGTCAAAGCTACATTACTATTAATATAAGACTATTAATAAATCGTTGATGCAATAAAACTGTTTTTGATAATGTTCAAGGTTCATACACAGTTGAAGGTGATTATCCTATTTTAAAATCAAGTAGAGGTCAGACTGTATTGTAAGATAACTGACTGTGGCCCAAATGGTATGTGATGGCTTCAAGTCAAATGACAGTCCTCCTCACTTTAAATATATACATGATTTAGAAATAAATTGTTAATTTATATTGCATTTTCTGTAAGATGCTAATTAACTTCAGTTGCATTTTGTGAAAAGCAGGGAGATACATGCACTCACCTAAAAGTAATGCTTAAAACTCTCATTTTAAGGCACTGTTTAAGGATTCCCTGTTCTCTTTTCCATTCAAGCAGTGACACTTGTAGCTAAATATAACTGAGACGTATTAGAGACAAATTAGCATTTGGCACCCTGCATTTAGCATTTCTATGTTAATTTTTAGAAGTAGTCACCTGTCTAAAGTTTCTTGGTTTTTCTCCTTGCAAATGTGATTATCTTTCCCTTCTTCATTTGAAAGAAAATGAAATTGGATGATAGCAATGATATGCTATTCATACTGTAAAGATTCTGTGTACCTGAGCTGTATTTTTGCTGTGGCAGCTGTGGCCTGTTCCTAAAGAGATTTCCTAATTTGCCAGTAACTTGTCTTCACTTTAGGAAGCTCTGTAAGAGCCTCCCTAGTTTTTCTTTTTTTCTTGTGAATGTCTCTTCTTTTTACTTCTGTTTGAAATGCCTGGAAATATTTACAGTGTCCTTTAGGATGAGCAAGGCAACATCATTATCTTGCAGTTTATTTAGTAACATGGAGCTGAAATGGGCATATGCAGCATCATGTTCTCTATGGAATAATATCTATTTAAATGATTTGGATCTAATACATATTTACATGAAAAAACGTCTTACCCTTCTCTGTGGGGAGAGAAGGTGAACAAGCATAAATTTTATAATACTCATTGCTTCTCTTGCACTAAATCATACTTAAATTGCAGAAGGTTGCTGGCTTCAGAGTTGTATAAAAAGTGCTTGGCTAGTAAAGTAGGGTGCAGGGAGATTTATCTAATTTAATACTAAGAAAACGTTGTCAGCTGCAGTGTATCAATATTGGACTGCTTAAATCCAAAAGCTGCACTTTAGATTTTTGTATATGTATATTTGTAATAATTTCATGGTTATAATACACCAATGTAATCCTGAAATGACCCATCAGTGCAGCGTGCATGTGTGCTCCATTCTGGCTAATTTGATTGCTATTGATCATATCTGAGCCATTATCTAATATCTTGGGAATGAATGGACTATGTCTATATTTTTCTGCTGTTTCAGGGCATGTCATGCTTGATGAAGTTTCTTGCAACAGTCATTGTTAAAAAAGTTTTTTCTAATTGCTGTTTGAGCATTATTGGCATTTCTCACTCTAAGTGTACCATGGATGAAGCAATGAAGGTGTTCATGTAGCATTCTAAAAGTTGCAAACTTGTCAGTTGAGCATTCCCAAGTATAAAGGCACTATACCAAATATTCTCAGTAGTTCTCAGTAATATGGATGTATTTTTTAAAAGTATATTATGTTGTGGGTTTCATTTAGAATGTTATAAAACATTTGTGTAAGGTGTTCCTACAGCTGGATTGGCCATTAGGCATTAAAAACAATTCTGAAGTGTCCATTGCTTTCAATTTTGAATAGTCCTCAAAAAATAAGAAGGGATGGACTTTGGTATTTTAGATTATTTGCTTTTTTTGATCTAATTGATGAAAAACAGATACTTGGTTGGTATCCCTGACCCTTTGCAAAGTGGGTTAGAAAGATGCTGCACAATCCTTGTGAACTGACCGACTGTGGATTTCTCCTTATTTTAGATTTCCATACTCTTTGACCTTGTAGTTGTTGACTTTGGTCTGGAACAATTTCAAAGTCATGTAAATGAATGTAATTAAGGTATTGCTTATCATCCCGGAGAGTTCACAATGATGCTTATTGGCTAGAAAGGTTTGTTTACTTAATATGGAAGGTTAATAGAAGGTTAAATTTTACTGTGTAAAATGGCTTCATAATGTTTTTATTTAGCAGCTGAAGAAAATAGTGTTTGAAAAGGCAAATAATAGTTTTATTTGACCTCCATATGTTTCCTGGAGCTTGCATTATTGGGAAGATTTATCTTCATTGCATAGTCTTATTACAGTTTTCCTTTCTCCTTGTTTTACAAAGGSAACAACCTCTCAGAACTATTTGGAGGCCTTTGTGTACAAAAGGAGCTACATTAAGGAAGGAAGTGCAAAAATGTTTGACAATAATTGCTATAAGTAGTCCATCCACTTCCACTCTGTCTTTTGTTCCCCCTCCCTGTTTTTGCCAGAATGAGATTCAGGCTTTGTTCTTTGGTGCTTCTTTTGTCTTTATTCCCACTGCTGCAGAAATACAGTGAGAAAGCAGCATGAAACAGCAGGGAAGAACATCAAGATACTGGTTTCTGACTTCATTTCTCAGGCAATAGAAAGAGCTGGGCCTAGGCCTCTATTTTGTTACCAGTAGCCTTCAACTTTGTTTGGCTATAGTTTTGCTTATCATTTACGGAAAAAATTACTTGTCTGGGTGGGTTGTTGTGTTTTTTTTTTCCCTCCACTCAAGAGTATTTGCAGTTGGCAAAGAGATGAGTATGTGACAAGTGTCATACTAAACAGAACAAAAAGACCCCCAAAAAACTTTTTCCCACACCTTTTTCGTCTCATGGTGTTTTCCTAGGATTGAAACTTCCAGGTGGAGAAGCAGACATCCCTGCAGGGTTGGGGGATCCAAGCAAGGGTATTCTGCCAGTCCTACAGTGGACAAAGCGATGTGAAACGTGGACACAACTGTCTGCTCAGATTTCTGGATCCCTTTGGGCAGCAAGGACTACGGCTGTGTTTACCTTATTTTGCAGAGTACGTGGTTTTTGTAATTTCTCTCATCTAACAAGAGAAGCATGTTGAAGTAGCTGACTTTCTTCTAGTTACTTGAATTTTATGTGCTAAAGTAATTTTGCAAATGAGAATATCCTTCAAATGCTTATTAATTCAATAGGTAGTCTTATTTGACTATTTCAAGATTGTGGAGATACTCTGTAACTCAAACCGAAGAGCACCCCTTGCCCTCCTAGTTTTGCAAAAGCTGAAGGTTTCAGGTTCTATTTTCTTCTTCCTGAATGTGAAGATAGGACAGTAGCTTGTTTTGAATTTATACTAACAACCATAAATTGAAATTATCTAAAGGTGCTTTCAGAAGGTGGATAGCAAAATCTGTTTGGGTAAGATGGGAGAAAGATCAGAAGCTGAAGTTCAAAACCAGAATATAATGATCCAAAAGGATTGGGGGTGTTGGGGAGGTGGAACACCACAGATAAGTGTGAAATCCTTCAGTTTTGAAATCAAGAGTGGTGCTATTGAGTTCTCCAAGTCCAAAATTTCACCAAATTTCAAGGTTATATGTTAAAGTCCTAGAACTCCCAGAATAATGGATCTCTAGAGGTGCATGGCTATGGGAAGGAAAGGCAAAACTGGCAGAAAAATCCCTGTAATCTGTTACTTTGGATCCTGTTTATGAAAAATAAGGGAAGAATCTATGCATCTTTGCTATTCACTTTAGCTTAGCTAACATACTAAAAGCAAAACTGCTCCAATCTGGTAAACAGTGGCCACGTAAGAGTGCAGAATTTCTTGAAGAAAAATTTCCTCTTGCCTCTGGAACTCCAAAGGATTTTTCAAGAATCCGCCCTGGTCCTCTGACTTACCGATATTCATGTCTCTGCTGCCTTAAATTTTATCCTGCTGCAAAATAAATGCAAAAAGACCATTTAATAAACTGTGCTGATAGTACTTTGTAACCTCTTTGCACTCCCTCACATAGGTTTAACTGTTGAGATGAAAAGATAACAAGGTTGTGCAGAATCACATTTGCTGTTTACTGAACTCTGGCTCATCTGTGGATTACAATATCAAACATGAAAGTTTGAGCGTGTCTCGTGGATACAGCTCTTGAGCACAGCTGTCTGGAGTGCTTGCTCACAAACCTTTTTTTTAAAGCTTGTTTGTCATATGCCCGAGGCTATCTGAGCATGCATATGACCCAACTGGTTTTTGATCTGAAATGCATAAAAGGTCACTTTGCTGAACTTTATCTTCTGGACCTCAAGTTTTACCATTAGTGATACTCTACTGTGAATTTCCTAAATGGAAAAAAGGATCTGTTCAGTGTGCCCTTCAGGCTTTCCAGGCAATTGCACTTCTGTCTTCCCATGCTCCACTTTTGTTTTCAGAGTATTCTAACACTGATGGAGGAAGTGAACAGTATTTGGACACTAATTTTGGGGTAATGCTGAGTATTTTGGGTTGCAATGCTGTATTCCTCTAGCTCTGATGTCTTGTCCAGGCAAATGTCAGCTGTATTCTGTCTCTGCAAAACTGAACTTGAGCATTAAGGCAGGTCTTAAAATATCCTCTTTGTGCTGATGATCACACTGCTTCTGTGTCTTCCACCTTATGACTTTGTTGTTACTTTTTGAGGAAAAATTGTGCATGCTTCACAAGATACCAGGAGCACAAAAACAACCAAATTTCCTCTGTTCTGGCCTTCTGGGGATATCATAGGCCACTGCTGCTCTGCTTCTTAAGTAGATTTGGAGCCTCTGATACCAGTTACTCTTTTGGATAATGGATTGTGTGAATTTAACATATAAGCATGCTCGCCTCCTTTTCCTGTCCTCTGTAAAGGTCACTGTACAGGAGGGAAAGTTGAGTCATGGGCTATAAACACTTGGAGGTCTGCTATCTGATCTAATTTTTGTTAGCTTATTGCTTGGTGTTGTGGCAGGTGGACTTTGTCAGGTTTATCCACGGCGGTGCTGCTGACCCTGGCGACCTGCTCCATTCCTGTGCAGGAGGTCCCTTCCCTGCAGGAAGATGGCACAAGTCAGGGAGTGTCATCTCCTCACTCGCTTCTGGACCTTGCTGAGCACAGAGAGTTGCTTGGAGGTGCAGCTGTCCCATGTGTGGTTTTTCTTAATTTTTTTTTTTCAATCTAAAAACTTGCCCACGTCATCAAATTTGCCTATCATCTTCAGGATGCAGAAAACTCTAGCAGGATGTCCTGCATTGTAGAAATAGAAGTGGTTGTTTAAATAATTCAGGAAAATAACTTAAGATACTGCAGCATTTCTTAATATTGCAGATATCACGTTGATAGGAGAAAGACTATATGAAAGRGCACGTAAAATAGGTATAGTAGAGCTGGTGATACGGGGAACAGCAAATACTTCTAAGAGTGAGAGGGAAGTAATGGATGGGAACCAGTTTTACACTTCCTGAACCACTTCCATTTGTCTGGGATGAAGCACCTATTGTGATCAGCTTTTTAGGTGTTGTCAGTTTTGGGGTTGTGTTTTGTTGGTTGGTTTTCAATCCCAATTTAGATTCTGAAGTTAAGATATCAATCAAATGACCTCATACATTCTTGTTTGGAAGAATTAGGGCAAAAAGCCACTTTATGGCATAATTGAACTTGTGGTGATGCAATTTGCTTGTGGAAATTTTACGGGGAAGAATGTATTGATAGAAGTTTGGGAGGGGAATTGTGTTTATTTTGCATGCTTTTGAATCTTTCTGGTAAGTGAGAGACATTTTTTCTGGGTAAAATAGGTCTTGCTTGGRTGGATCAAATGTGAAATTTTGAAATATAATTTGTGGAAAAATTGTTTGGAAGCTGCTTACGATTTCTAGAGTTCAAATAATGCAGTGCTCTTCAGTAGTAATACATAGAAATGAGATGGAGAAACAAACACATGCTTACCTTTCAGCCTGCATAAACAGCCTTACTAATTAGGATAAGGGCAAATACCCTTCCTAGTTTCCTTTTTGATTTAATCATTAGACTGTATTAAAAATGTGTAAACATAATTCGTAAGCTCACTTTCCTGAGTTCTGACTCCCWGTACATGTGCTGGTGTGTTCCTATATTTGTTATTTACAAGTGAGTCTCTTAAGATACCTAGAAATAGCTGGTAATTACCAAAGTGAGATCACAGAAGAGAAGAAGAAGGTGTAATGTCTGTGCTTTTATTAGCTCTCCTTGGCTACCTCGTGTGTGCTCTTTAGTCTTTGCAGATTGCTCGTGTGTAATGTGGGGAACACGTTTTTATCTGGAAATGCAGAAGTTTATTTGAGGAGTTCAGAGGCCATGGTATGGCTGGCAGACTTGTCTGGATTTGACCTGCACTGGGTATTTTGATATGCTGTGGCCTGTGGGCACAGCTTCCTCTCAGTTTACAAGTGCTGTTTACCGCTCCTTGGGACTACACACGTAAATAACAGAAGTCTGAACTAATGTCAGATTAAATTTTAGTCCACAGAAATTGCTCATTGAACATCTTATGAAAAGTTGCTGGTTAAATCCCTCCCCCACACCTTTTAATCACCATTACATTGTTTTGGTTTTTTTTCCCCAGGTATTTTTAAATGGAATGGGAAGAACTGGCTTAGTCTAAAGCAACTTACTATTCCTTAAATAGTTCACACTGACATCAGTGGTTGTCTGAAATCTGTTTCCTTTCAAAAGATCTGTGATGTATACAGACTTGCAGGTACAAGACCCTTCTAAATAAAAGCATATAAACAGGCTTGGGTTAAAATTGTCACACTTGTGAGCTAACATAGCTGAAGATGTAGAATTATATCTGGTGAAGAGACCTGCTGGAAGGTTTAGTTATGTATTTATCCTGTGAAGTTCTGTGGTGGGTTTATTTTCTTAGAGAGATACTGTCAAGCCTAGGTCTGGGCTGGTTACTTTATGGATGAAGGCAGGTATGCTTATTTATACTCTTTTCCTTGAAAGTTGGGGAACAGCTGTTTTTTTTTCCTTCTTTTTAAGCCTTGCAGCATTTAATGAGATGGCTTTAAGTCATCATCTACTGTGACAGAAAGTGCATGTAATAGCATGCCTGCTGTAGGAAGTTATGTCTCTTGCCCTGTAAGTGCTGGGCTCTRTTCCTCTCCACAGGCTCTCTATCCTTGTGTTGTTTTTTTTTTGCTTTTAGTGGGAAAGGGAGGGATGCAAACCTGTGGCAGGCTGACTTCCATGTCCTTGCAGCCTTCAGTAGTGGAACAGACTCAACAGGGATATCTGGGCAGAGAGAGGGTGAGAAGTGTCCAGACTCGAGTTTAAAAATTAATCTAGGAAGGACATTCTAAAAATAGGTTAGAGCATGTGAACATATAGCTGTGAGAGAGGGAATGTAAAATATTTTGGTCCTAAAAGAGGCTTTTTAAAGGGATAGCTGTTTGCATCTCTTTCAACATGCCAAATTTCATGTTTCTGGTGCTTAAAAACATTCATTCAGTTTTTAAGGGAAACCTGTCCTGGTTTGATTTCAGTGCTTCCTGCTCTCTCTCTTTGACACTGAGTGTGAGAGAACATCAGGCTGAAATGGAACACACCTAAATTTAGGGGAAATAGCCCCACTGCCTGCACAAATGGAGCTGTTTTTTAGAGGTTAAGGTTGAGCTTGTGTCCAGTTCACACTGTTTCCAAACATTTGTTTTAATTGTTCCTTTCAATAGCTATGTTGCAGTAAATGTGCCCTTTCCAGGGAGTCAGTCCCTTAACACCATACCAGGTACTGATTTCAGGGGGAGCTTGGCATGAATATCGGTCAAACTGTAGGGTCTTCTGTGAGTTGGTGGTTTGGGTATTGTTCTTTCCTTTTGCTGGGAGAACCTAGGGAACAAGTGATTCCACCCCCAATTCTGGCTGTGGATTTCATTTCCTATGCTAATGAGTGTTTTGTAACACAGGAGCACAGAAATGGTGGCTGGAAATAGCACTCAGTTGTGTTTTGGAGCAGAAAACCACATGCACTCACTATAACAGGGTAAGAATGGGACTGTTAAAATTTGACAGGCTAAAATGTGTGGGGTATTAAATTGGACAGAGCATCCAGAAGGGAGGTCTGTGACAAGAGAGCCATCCCAGGGTCCCCCAGGCTTATGGCAGCATYACTTCAGTTTAGCACGGACAAACACCTGGTTTTAGTTGCATGGAGGCAATAGAATACTTAACATTACTTAATATAGCTTAATATTATAACCTAATAACTTAGTATTTTATTTAACAATAGAATATTTAACAATATTTAACAATAAAACTGGAAAAAGATGCTTGCATAGGACTAGCAGGACAATACAATGCACTCGTGGCAGTGCATTGCATGAGATTAGCCTGTGGAGGAGACATGGACAAAACTCAGGCCAGGTATGACAACAGGTAACCCTCTCACCAGACAGTCTATATTTAGAAATAAATAGAGCTAATATCCCTTATTTTGGTTTTTATGTTTATGTTTCTTCTTGCTAGACCTGGAGATTAGAAGGCACCTGTGCTCTAGTCTGAGAAATTAAAAAGTACCTCTCTTTCTTGAGCTCATCATGTGGAGGCACAGTCTCTGCCACCTGTGTGAATGAATGGTGCAGTCAGAATTCAGTGTTACCAGTGGCAGTGGTCTAGCCCCCAATAAAGAATTTGCATTTTAAACCACTGTCAAATAATGAGAGATTTTGCTGGCATTGCACATGTGAGGGAAAGCTTGGGGAGATTCACTTAATTAGATATGGAAATGCAAGAGAATAGCAAGAGTGACTCCTTACAGATAAAGTACTCAGATTGATACCACAGCTCAGTTTCAGTCCTGCCACTTCACTGGTGGCAGGACTGTGGTATTGCCCTCATGGGAGCAGTTTTAGAGACATGCAGTTATTTGTCATATTAAAAGCATAAATGTTTGTGCCATCTTCGTTTCCTGAGCCCACTGCAGGATGAGGAAATAGAGTGGTGTTACTGATCAGAGTTGGAGAGCTGGAGGATGTCTAAGGAAAGCTTTGCATGAGACCGCAAGTGGAAGTAAGGAGACTGAAAATGCTGATTTTTTTACACATTTTATTGCTGCCTCCCTCCTCAGCAGGCTCACCTGAGCCTCCTTGCAGGTAATCAAGAAGAGCAGCAAGAGTTGGGTTAAGTAAAAGTTAATAAATTAAATGAGTAACATGTGTTGGGTGATTCTCTGAACCAAAAGGTGACTGTTGCTTCTGAGAGACTGTGTCAGTGTTTGAGGCTTTCTGAACCCTCTTTATTTTGTCTTAATTTTTGCAGTTTTATTTATTTTTAGCACTTCTCCAAAGTAAAGAAAACACATAATCAGGTATTCAAGTAGAGGATGTTTCTGAATCAGGTTTATGAGATACTCTGCTCCAGTTTTGCTAAAGGAAATTTTATTAAAACAAGCCCTGACTCATCAGTTTTACATTCTTTCATTGTAAAATAGAACTCTGCCATGGTTAATAAATGACTATTCTAGCCTAGTGTTGGATGAAAAGGCAGATATTGCTACAGTAACTTCTGAATGCATCTGGTAATCAAAACTAATTCAAACAAACAAAACCAGCTCACAAAAACAAGAAAGAATTTATGAACACCACTCATTTGCAACCTTAATCTGTATAGCTGATGAGCTATCTGCATTAGGAGTTTCTGTAGGCAACCCCTGGTGTTCAAGAGCTTTGCTCTGAAGACTGCAGGGGACCTATCACAAAGTATTGATGCCCTTCTGTGAATGATGGAGTACAAAAACCATGATTGGATATTTCCAAATCTGAAAAACCTTTTGAAAAGTCTTAATAAGTTATGAACATTTTGATGAGTAAAAATGTGTATAAAGTTAAGGAATGTCCTGATTTGGAAGGGATCCATAGAGCTCCTTGAGTATGAGTCCCTGCTCATCACAGGACTACCTAAACCACATGATGAGAGTGTCATCCAGAGGCTCCTTGAACCCTGGCAGCCCTTGTGCCGTGACCCCTTCCTTCCCTGGAGAGCCTGTTCCAGTGACTGACTGTCCTCTCAGTGAACAACCTTTTCCTAATGTCAAAATGGGCATGGGAAAGATCTTTCCAGTCTGTAATTGCTGGGAGGGTCACCAGACTTTCTCCCAGTAACACAAGCAGACTGTGGTGCTTCCTGTTGGCATACATGGAGGAATGCTATGCACTTCTTCCTACAAGTGTTTTTAGGGTTAATTTTGATGGTCATAATATTTGAACATTTTATGCCCTACCTGCATCTGTTCTGTAAAGTAGAAAAACCACCCCAACTTCTTAAGTAAATATGTTTTAGATTGTATGTTTTATGTTTAGGTTGTGTTGTTGTTGTTGATTTGATTTTGATTATTTATTTTTAAATGGTACTGGCTAGGTTTTTAGAAAATTATCTTTGACATAGCTTTGTACTTGGCCCCAGACTGTTATTTGTAAAATTTTGGACAAAGTGCTAGTTATTTTTACTGGCTAAAGAGCTTGTATGTGGGGGAAAGAAAGCCTTTTTATGTTTTCATTGGACTAAATAAGCTGTCAGTGGTCCATGGTACTGCACCTGCTGTAACTGTTGAATAGTTCCATTGACTGATAAGTTCCTTTTCTCAAATATTGTTCCTGCTTTGAGGAGTTATTTTGACACCTGTATTTTTAAACTTTWGAATAAAATAATACAAATACTGTTGAACTTGCTGTAGACTTTAGGTTTTCCAGCTGTGTTTGGGTCTATATGAGGTTATCAGGTCGTGTGCTAAATATTAGCTCAGAGTCTGCTGCCTGAGTATTGTATTACAGTACTGTAAAGAAGTTTTATAACAATACAAATGGGCACTTAACCCATATTGGCTTTGCAGAGAACTTCAAAAACTACAGTCAGACTCTAATCACATACAGTTATCTATAATAAAGTTATTATTTCTGGCACTTGGACATCTAAAAAGCATTAAGATTCAGCAGTTCTTAAATGCAAAAGAAAATATTGATTGCAATTTGGAAACCTGCTATGAGTTATAGAGCACAGCTATATATTTTCATCTTTTGCCCTTTAAAAATTAATTTGTTCCKTTTATGCCAGTTGTATAAAAGGCTGTGTGTTCAAGGTGTGTGGATAAGTAAGATGAGCCCATAGTTGTTTTCTGTTTCAGCTGTATGGATTTTGAGGGTTCATGGAGTTGAGTTCTTGTCATGAACTCATTATGTACCTGAAAATGATCTTCATCTGCTGTAAGACATTTTCAGAAATACTTGGAAGAATATGTGGAAGGACATACCCTTCACATGGTAGCAGTTGTTCCAGGATCTGACCCCCTTGGCATTGGATTTTCTGGGTAACTGAGAGTCACCTGGTCCTGTGCTCTGGTCAAGCAAAAGATGACTGGCTTTTCCAGGTAATCTTTCCTTTCCAGATAATCTTTCCTTTCCAGCTGGACATGGCACATGCTTTACCTTCAGAGTATGTAGAGATAAAAGAAGCAGCAAACAGAGATAAAGCAGTAAAGGCTGGTGCTACTATAGTTTACCAGCCTCTGGAGCATTTCACCTGTCCTTTTATCTAGGTGTTTTGTAACTTGCTGCTGAGGTAGGTGGAGCCAGCTGGCCCCCAGCCTTGCGCATGAGGACACAGAGGAATGCACTCAGAGATGGCTGTCCCGGGGTCTGTCTGTGACTCTGTGGCCTCTGTGTGAGGCTGGGAATCGCTGCTCCTTGGTCAGTGCTCCCCTGCTCCGGTCGGGGAGGAACAACAAGAACACGCTCGGGCAGTTCTTCAGCAGCTGTCTGCCTTCCTTTTGGTTGGCTTCTGGGTACAATTCAAGGTTTTGGCCTCGGTTACTTTATGCTTGAGCTCCGGCTGAGAGGCTGCCTTTTTTTTTTTTTTTTTTTTTTTTTTCATAGCTATGCCCTGTGGTGTCACCACAATCTGCCTGGCAT
>JACDOX010000075.1:774061-870058 GCA_014549065.1 Cardinalis cardinalis
ATCATCCTGGTTTTTAATGTCAAGTAGCCATTGGCAGGAAGTTCTTCGAGAAGCACTTCTGCCCATGGAATGTGCTTCCAACCTGGGCTGGTGGGGTCGGCTCGCTGGGCGGGCTCTGTGCCAGGCCTATCTTGTTTCTTTGCCTGTGGAGATGAGAAATGGCTCAGTGCTTCTCCTATCTCCTTTGCCCCTGAAGAAAAGCAGGTTAATGTGAGTTTATAATCACTGCACCAAGGTTTTTCCATTTTGAGCCATGTGGGAAGATAAGTGAAATATATGTGAAAGAAAAAAATAGCCTACATGCCTTAGTATGGAAGGGTTTTTTCCCTCCGAGAGAATTTAATTGAATGTTTTGCATGAAATGAAAGCAAAAGACGTTTCCTCACGCAGACCAGTTTAAAAGTATGGCAAGTTAAATTTAGATAAGTGCTATTTTCTTTCAGCTTTGTGAAAGACTCTACAGCCAGGCATGGAAAGTTTCCTTCCTGCTGGGAGAGATTTGTCAAACCACTAAAGCCATCACCGAGTGCTTTAAGCTTAAAGCACCATCTCCAGGTTTCACAGCTGAGCAGGCTGTAATAGGGCCCACTTTGCCCCAGGAGAAGGTGTTTGGTGAGTTTTTCTTAGCTGTGCCATTCGTTGATCAGTTGTTGAAGCAAAATGTTCAGGATCAAAAGCAGTTTTGAGGAGGAGGGATTTTGTCTGGAGTGCTACATAGCAGCTGCATGGCAAAGCTGGAGCTTTGGAAAAAACTGTTGGAATATAAATACAGTCACAACTTTGGCCTGGAAAAGCTCTGTTCTACAACTGCTCTGAGATGTCTGAGGGTTTGTTGGCAAATGCCCAACAGCCAACAGAGATGACTCTGGTTATAGAAGGATACGAGGAAGGAAGAGGGGAGATAAATTTCATCTTAAGCAACTAAAACTTGTTAGTTCAGTGTGGAATCAGTTTCTAGCAGTACATCAATATCATGTCTCTTTTTGCTCAGGTGAGATACTGCCTGGCCCTACAGGATGAGGGAGTTCAGCTTGCCATGTCTGCTTTGGACAGGATAGAAAAATAATTACCTACCTCCCTTTCCTGAACACATTTTAACCCTTTTCCTGTCTGTCTGGATTCTGGAGAGCTTTGGAAGTATAGGTTAGGGGGAGAAAGAAGTAAGGAAAAAAAAGTTAGATATTTCTGGGAAAGGTGAGAAAATAAAACAGAAGTAGTATTAGGGAACTTGAGAATATTCATTGCTTTAATTCTTGTCTGTCTAGTAAAAATGAGGACTCTACAAGCAAAAGTAAGAGATGATGGAGGTGATAAACCTGAGCAGGTGGCTTGTTTTGAAGTCAAATGAAGAGTCACAGATTTCAGCAGATACTGGGTAATATTTTTAACTGTAGGACAAAAGGAAAAAGGTTTATAAAATTGAGAACTTAAGGAAATAAGGTAGAAGAAAATATATAGGTCACACCTAAAGAGAGAGATCTTCTGGTAAGTCTTTTTTGAAGGCTAGCAACAAAAAGAGGAAGTGTCTGTGCTAATGAGAAGAATTSCTACCCAGAGTCAGGCAGTTCTTGTGACATCTGAGAGGAAAAGTACTGAAGGAATAAGTGCAAGCTGACAAATAATGTTGAAATAAACACACTAATAGGAGTCATGTAACTGAAAGCAGTTACGTGAAGGACTGGAGTTATCTGGGATCAGGCACCCACTTTGAGTGGGAAATGCTGGGAACTTACACAAACCAGTGCTTTGTTACTCACTTTTAAACTGGGAGGATTAAGCTGGTGTTAGGACAGTGTGGGTTTTGTCTCTCCTGTGTTATTAAGGTCTAACTCTTGAGTGGAAGTGGAGGGAAAACCCTGAATGTACCCAGCAAAGCGAAACAGGAATCCTGAAGAACTGTCAGGCGGGGAGCAGGAGCAGGTACTTGTAGGATGTGATTCATTTGACCTCCTTTTGACATGTTCTGTAGGAGGAGTTCAGTCCAAGAGCTGAGTTCTTCCCATGGGCTGTGCAGGGAGGCCAGCATGACCTGTGCAGATACAGACACCAACCCTGTAAACATCTTCATTTGGTCAAGTGAATCCTGGCTTGGCCTCCACATCTAAGAATGGGAAGAGGAGGTTGCTCTGTTATTATGGCTTGTGGTTAGGTGTCAGATGCCCTCCATCCTACTTGAGTAAAGACTCAACACCTCTCCACAATGGAAGTTGGCATTCCAGGGCCTCCAGAGGTCTGCCCAGGTAGGGCCAGCAATTCATGGTGAGGTAYTACGAGGGCACGGCCCTTGTGCCACCTCTGCACGGGCAGCAGGATCCAGCCCATGGTGACTCCGTGCTCCTGTGGGGCTGGTGCCCATGGACACCAGGGGTGGATCCCAAGCTCTGGAAGCATAGTCCTGGTGAGATGTGAGTGAACCTGGTCAGTTCCTCCAGCTCTGGAGCACGGGGAGCCTTCCAAGAGCTGGGAGCAGTGGCTGATGAGGTGTCCCCCGTAGCAGTGAGTGATTTACAGGTGAGCATGTGCAGGTGTGACAGGTGAGCTCCATGGGGACACTGTCCCTGAGAGCAGGGTCTGTGCTGGTGACAGCCCTGGTGCCTGCCTGTAAATCACCCTGGGCGTGCTTGGTGGGCCATGGGCAGCACATGATTTATTGAACCTGGCTCCTGGGTGAAGTCAGAGTGTTGCCCTGTGTTGTTSAATAGGGTCCACATAAACCACAAGAACTCAGATTTTGTTGTTACTAAGTCAGTAATTGTGGACTATAAGTAATATGCAGATGTTACCATTGTGTTGTTTCTATTATATCCATACAAATGTGTTTTTATTGCTTCATGGCTTCGAGATTTTTGTTTATGCTGCAGAACTCCCAAACAAATATACACGTGTATCTGAAAAAAAGTCTGGGTTTTTTTCCTCTTGAATTTTTTGGTGGTTTATATGGAATATCAGCATTTTATATGGTGGCTGCAGTATTCTTTCCTTGGCTATGCAGTAAACTTTGTCTCTGGAAGAGATTTTATTTATTTTTTTTTTAATTTTTTAAAGAATAAACCAGAAAAGCTTTACTATTCCATCATTGTGAAATGTGTTCAAGTTAAATTTTTGTGGAAGATTTTGATAGAGAAGGTAATAGAACCCCTATTTTAATTTGATTTTAAGTTGTATTAAAATTGAAGGCACTGGACTAATCCTTTTGTAAGAAAAGGAGGAGTGTCACATTTAGTGTTAKGACTGTTATGAATTATTTTATTCAAGTATATTTTAAAAAGTAGCCTAGTTGAGAATGTTTTCATTTTTATTGCAGAAAAATGTAAACATATCATTCTCATTATTACACCTATTTTCATAAAGCGCTCATTGTCTCTGTGCAGGCTCATTTTATAATGTATGCATCTGGTAATGAAAATAATAATTAAATTCTTTCACAATGAAGCAGTGATTGGGGGGAGGGCGGGGGGCGGAGAAAGCTCAGGCAATAGTAGCAGCTGAATTCATACCCAGCAAAGCTATAGCTAATTGACTAGTAAGGCTGATTCTTCACCTTTAATGTATTTTAAAGCCTAAAGTTATATTTTTAAAGAGATGGTTCTCATTTTTCCCCCCTAATTGGCACTTCTTATTTGGAAATACCACTTTCTTTTTTCCCCCCCTCCTTTTATTYTTCCAGTATTTTTTTTCCCTGTTTCGTGCTCCCCAGCCCTCCACAAGTCTTCCCCCTGTCCTCATGTGTGTTTTCTGACCTTCAGCCATGGAGGAATTGCTCTTGTGCTAGGGCTGTGAGCGACCCAGGCGCTGACTTTGAAGGGCTTGAAGAAGATGCTGCTGGGGAGGTTGGAGAGGTCTGAGAGAAGGTGTCTCTGTTGATCTAAAAAGTGCACAGGGTGATGAGGCAGGCTGTATAACCAAACCCTAGCAAAGTCTGTCAGTTCTGGGAAGGACCAGGGTGTCATCTGGAGCTGAGTAGCAAAACCAAGCTGATGTGGATTAAGATACAGCTGTTTGGGTGAGTGTGTGCCTGCTGATTGAAATGTAGGAAATAATGTGACATGGCTGACCAAAAGTATCTGGCTTAAATCTGATACACTTCTTTTTGTTCTTAATCTCTTTGTTTTTCTATTACTTATTTTGTTCGTTCGGGATGATGTGCTCTCTTAATGTTTTTTGTCTGGGTTTGGTTTTTGTTTTTGTTTTGTTTTGTTTTTTTCTGAATCCTTGCCTTTTTTCCTTTTAAATCTGGGTTGGGTACTTTTTGATGTGTTTCTTGTTTCTTTTTAAAATTTTTTTTCTTTATTTATGCCTTATCCCTAAGCAGTGTTTACTTTGCTGTATATCTTCCATGTCTCTTTCATGGCATATTCAAAGAGATTTACTCTTGAGTCAGGTCTTGAAAATGATAGAAGCAACATCAAATGTTTTGAGAGTTTAGGACAAACTTCTGTCAGGGCCCAGGCTCAGCACAGCCCTGGATGTCTGTGCTCATGTTGTCTTGCAGGCACAGATTAATGCTGAAATAGTTGCACAGCCTTGGACTGTGTAATGATTCCTCTTGTGTAACACAGGGAGGGAAAATGGGGTGGGAAGGATGTCAGCCTTGGCTGGTATGTGGGATTCAGCTTGGGGGAGCTGTAGTACCAGGGCTCATCCTTTTCAGAATGCCTTTCATTCATATCTGAGCTCTGGAGTGGCCTGAATCCGTGTAAAATACAATTTTTGGGAATGCCAGTCTGATCCATGAATGAGTGCTGTACATTTGGTATGGTGTCAGTGTTTCCTACTTGAGATTAATCACTGTTACATCTTAATGAAATGGATGTACAACCTACTTTATTAAAAAAGGCAAATGGTGTACAATATTAAAGACTTAGAAGGTGCACTAAAATGATGGCATGTAATAATAAGATTTACCTTGTGTGAACAAAAAAGCAAAGTGACTGTATTTGAAGCTGCTGCTCCATCATTAGCTTAGAAACTAATTTTGGTTTTCCTTGAACTTGTAAAAGCGTTCTGTTTCAGCCACCACCTGCAGTAATTCATTCTGCCACCCTTAGCTTTTGGTACTTCTGCAGAACTGATCTATTTAATGTGTTTTCAATCAATGCTTTGAAAATCTGTTATTTCAGAATGTCTTCTTTTTTGATGAGAAATCAATCTGGATTTTTTACCCTCTTCATTACAAACAGTTGTGGTCACTATCACCTTTTTTTTGTGTTTTGTTGACATTTCATCCTTCTTTAGACCTTAAAGGAGAACCAATAATTTTTCCTGTTCACCTTCAACAACTGTATCCATCCACTTTTTTTTTTTATTTAGTGTGGATTATTTGAAATATACTTCTCCTATTACCTTTTCCTAGAGTAAGTTTTTTTCCATAAACTTGTGCAAGAAAAAAAGTAGTAAAAATTTGGTGATGAAAAGCCAAGTTTAGCATGACAGAGTTTCTTTGGGGGTTTTGCAACTGTGTGTGCCTATTGCAAAAGTTTTGTTTTGTGAGACAAAACTTGATGGAGAACTGTAACTCTGCAGTTTGGTTTCTGCTGTTCTCTTTGGTTGTTTTGAGAGAAAGGAGTAGCCCAGGTGCTCAGCTGCACTAGTGGCTGCTCTGGAAGGGGGGACCAGCAGATCCCAAGGCTCACCTCTTACCTGCCAGCCTCCATGAGAAGCAGCTTCACCATCTGGCATAGCTTCCCTCTCAAGGGAGCAACTGCCAAGAACACTTTCTTTCTTAAATGAATCCTGTTTTCAGAGTAGAAGACTGTCTACTCAGAGTTTTTGTTTACATCCACAAAACTAGAGTTAAGATGTCTTACATATGACCAAAGGGGTACAATCTTTTACAGGAACATTATTGAGTTCAGCAAGTTGTAATCACTACCTGTTAAACCTGTAAAATTTTTTAAAAGAGATTGTGAGGATGTTTTGTGCGATACATTTTTTGGCAACAAACGGGGCATGGAGTGAGCAGGAACAGAGAAGGTTCTTTCTCATGATGAAAAACTAGCAAATCCTGTTTTTATGTGGGTTGGTAAATTTTTATGAATAATTGTTCAAGTTAATTGAAGTATGCCTTTCAGCTCTGGCGGTTTTACTTATTTTCTTCTTTTTCCATACCACTAATTCACAGGTTTCTAGGACAGGTCGTGTTTTTGCAGGACATTTTAAACAATTTATCTTCAAAATAAAACCACACTGGCAAAGGGTTTCACTACTTTAAAATAATACATTCTGGTCCAGTAACTTTGTTCCAATGAGCACATACCAATGGGCTTGCATTGCTGTTGAAATGATGCTGTTTCTCAGTTGCATTCCTTGATCTCGCCGTGTACCTAAGGAATGGGAAGAGATTCATATTTCTGAGGATGGTTGGTTGGTGTCTCTGAGATCTACTTATTCTCCTGTCAGTCATGGTCATTGATCTGCCTTTGAATTTGTGGACTCAAATTTGCAAGTTTTGTGTTTGTCCCATCACCCCTCTGTCATTCCCGCTGCCCATGACTGACTAGTGTTGAAGCTGGTAGGTTGATTCATGTGATAAACACTAAAAATACAGAAAGAGCAGGTTAAAACTTTCTGCTGAGAAGTGGAAAAACTGTGGCTAGAGGCTTACCTGATCATTGTTTAGGAATTCTACCCCTTGCAATCCAGAAGAGTTTGTTAATACGGCAGAAATAACTTGGTGCTTGTACTTGTATGTGGTGACAAAGAAACATCTGCTTGAAGAGCTTGCAGTGACCCAGTTTAAATGGTCTGAACAGCACTAAAACCAGTTCTACAGTATCAGGATTTTTTTTCTTTCTCATTTTGAAAGAATCAAAGATAAATGTCTTGCACATTCAGGAGATGAGCTGTAATAAAGCATATATGGATGATATGGCAGCAGTCCAAGAGCATTAGTATGCATGCCCTGATGGAGTTGTGGCAGSTAGCAGTCACTCTCAACTTAGAGCTAAATGTTAACTCAGGGAGCATGGAGAGCCTTCCTCTGTGAGCTGGGCCTGTTTTTGAAGAAACTCACCCCAGTTCGAGACATTTCTTGCCTGGATTGGTGTAAAACCTGTTGGTTTGGAGAACTGGTGTCCAGCTTTCCCAGGGAGCTGCATTGGTGGCAGAGGGTCAGGACTGCAGGTGATGGTGTGTGTAGAGATGTGTATAACTGGAGTAGGGTGTGTGCACGGTGTGCTGTGACAGAAACATGTGGGCAGCACGCATTTGTGCTGACACAGGGCTGGTAGTGCTAGCAGACATGGAGCAAAATTCATATTTATTAGCAGGCATGTGGAGTTACAGGAGCACCATCACCACACGTGGTCATTTCCGCCCTGTTTTTTGATAGAGCAGGGGCTGCAGGCCCTTATGAAACATAGCAGTGGGAAATCAGATGTGAGGGTAATTCCCCAAGCCCTTGCCTGCTTCCTTCCTATATCTAATTAGCCTTTGGGGAGGACAGTAAGGAGTGGGCAGCTGGCCAGATGAGTTGTTGCAGTGGATTGGATCTGGCCAGCAGGCTGCAGCTTGGGCATTCTGGCTTGGATTGCAGAAAAAAAGGTTTATATGAATTTATATGACTCCAGCTTGCCTTCAAAGACATGCATTAGATCTTGATGGTTGTCATGTTGAAAAACCAGGCTCTTCCTGTGTTCTTAAGTAGCAGGCTTTTGAAAGATCTTAGCAGTTTCTTTTCCACGATATCTATTTATTCCCTTTGCTTAGGGCAGGAGTAATCTTTACTGCTTCTCTGCATTATTACATGCTTCTTGCAAGTGTTCAGGCTTTTACTTTATTATCCTTTGGAGACTCTTTCACAGAGRAATGAACCTTGATGTCAGGTGGTAGTGAGCATGAATATTCCACAGCCAAAATGTTCCTGCTGTGGATGTCATACATAAGAGAATTAGGGGAAGGACATTTTCCATGAGGTTCTTCCATATACATTTCTTTTTCTGTTCTTTGGATGCCAATTGTCAGTGTGACAGATGAAAGGAGAAGGCTGCCTCGTGAGCATGGGAGATCCTCATGAGTATGGGAGATCCACAACATAGAGCCATGTGTGTTGGTGAACTGTATGTACAGTTGTTTTTGTTGGTTATCTTATGCTTTTGGAGAGTACTATAATGTTTGTTTTGCTTTTGTGAGCAAATGAACTGGGTCCTTTTATTTTTCTATGGGCAGTAATTTGTTGTTGATGCTTTGTTTGATGTTTGTTAGTACCAACACATAAACATAGCAAGGAGGAAAGGTTTAGAGTTTTGTCAATTCTCTCTGTATTATGGCTGATCCATTAACCACAGAAAGTTAAAACAACCTCTAGGAGGACATTTGATTTTTATCTATACAACTCTTTTATAAATTATGTGAGTTATGTTTAGAGTAGTAACATTCCATCTTCATCTTTTTCAAATTAGTACTCAGTTTGCCTTCTCCCAACGCTGCATTTCTGCTTATCCGTGGTTTCTCAACAGTGGTTCACTTGTACATCAGGAAAGATGAAACAATGGAATAAGGGTGGTTTTTATGATTATATACATTATGTACATTGGTAATATTAAGCCATTTTGCTTAATTTGCTAATACTAAGCCATTTTTGTGATTTTCATGGAAGTTTGGAAAGCTGACAAATTAATTTCAAGTTGCTTTTTGTTTTTGTTTGAGGTAAATAGTTGTTCTCCCRGTATTTTAATTTGGCAAATCTGTATTTTTTATGTAGATTCATGTCTCTTGAAGAATGCTTTTTATGTCTGTGTTTGGCACAGACATACTGTTAGTCATCCGTAAATGAAAATAATTTAAAAGTGACAGGGGTTTTGTAAATGTTTTGAAATCTTTGGGTGCATTTAAAAAAGTTGTGAAAGCTTCATATTTCTGATTCTTTAAATCAGCCAGCCTGGGGGTGGTGGTGGCAACAACTGTACTATGGCAAAATACTAAGAATTGGACAAACTTGAATGAACCATTGCACACCTTGAGAAACTGGACTTAATTTTTGTGGTATGCACAAAATAGAAACCTAATGTGTCTTCTGAAAAAGCAGAACAATTTTAGTGTGCTCTCTGCTTTCCTAAGCCAGTAGTTTGGCAAAACGTGCTTTAGTTGGAAAAATTGCTGAGAGTATGGAGCTGTTGTGTATTTATTTTATAGAGGCATCGTGTTTGGGCCAAGGGGTTGTGTTTGCTACAAGACAGATCAGAGGCTTTGTTTCTAAAAGGATCCATCCAGTGTTTCTGAGAAAGGGAGAGCAGTTCAGGATAATTGCCTAGAAACTTTCTTGTTATTTCTATTGTAATGTATCTTAAAACTATTGGTTCTTAAGTAAATGAAGAAGTGGTCCTTACTTAAGCATATGGCTTGACTAGGAACAGGATAAATCTCACTTTCCTCTACTTAAGTTTCTATTACCTTTAATGTGAGATTTGATACCACTTTTGTGTTCGATGTTAAGTAGTAGTCAAGAGGTCTGATTCTTACAAAGATATTAGAGATTCATAACCATTTGGATTTCTAAAAAAAATAGAGCCTAATACATTGCAAATTTAGATGTGTGCAGTAAAGTGGGAATCCTCGGGCTTGAGTATAATACATAACACCTGTAATTCTAAACGGAGACCGTTGTAAAGTGAAATAACGAAATAGCAAGGGAATGCTTGTGGTGGGTGGGTTTCTGACAGCCTGGCTGGCTGGAGAGCCCGGCAGTCTGAGCCACTGACGACCTAGGAATTAATGAAGCCTCTTTTGGAGAAGGAAGTGCTGTTGGCAGCTGAGTACCTAAATACACTTAACCAGGAATCGCTGCTGACTGCTGTTGGCTTCGGCTATTTTGCTGGACACATGGAAACAGTATTACAGTTTGGTCGTTGCTGGAACCCTACAAGTGTAATTCACTCTTCTGGTTGGGCTTCTCTGGTTGTCAGCTTCTCTTCTCAGTGGCCTGGAGTACCAGCATGAAGTGGGCATGCCTAACCTAGATGCACACATGTGGAAGGACAGTGTATACAAAACATGCCTGCCTGCCAGACACTTGCATCTTTTCAATTTTCATGGCTAGCTGTATTTTCTGTAATCAGTATGCTGCTTCTTGCTTTTGTACTGAGATTTGCACAGACAAAACAACCAGCATTTAAACAAGAGTATTTGAAGGTGAACTTTGGCAATGTAGTGTTTCAGTGATGATGCAGAGACTGATACGTATGTTAAAAACACAAAACCCCCCAAAACATACTGTTGTCTTCATTTCCTAGGCTTGTGATGTTTCTTTATCAGTCAGGTGCTGATAAAATACTAATAATATTTAATACRGCACAATCAGAAGTGTAAATAAAATAAGTGCTTCCTCATATTACCCCCTTCAATCCCACATCCTTAATTATAAGCAGGAAGAAGTGATACAGAAGCTTAAGGAGGTTAGTTGGGGTGATGAAAGAAGATGACTGAGGAATAAGGAATTATGTTTAACTTTATAAAACATAATATAAACAAACTTCTGGATTTTTTTTTAATATTGCAAATTATTGTTGAATGTAGGTAGCTCCCTACCCTTGCCCCCCTTTTAAGTGCAAATTTAGAAAATGTTGTGTCTGGCAGAATAGGGGAAGGAGCTCAAGGACCTGACTGTGTACTGGATGCCTTCAAAGGCTAAGAGTGGGAGGTGTAGCTTAGACGTTGAGATTGCAGGAGTTGAAACTGATTTTATATCATGTTTATACCTTCCAGATATGGGTGGGTGCAGAGATGGAGGCGAAATTAGAGCCTATGGTATTAAAGGTAGCCAAGTAGAATTATTAACAGGCAACTGATTAAGGCAACTTTAAAGGGTGTTTTTTCACTATTTAAAGATGTTTCCAGACATCACTTTGCTCTGAAATCCACTTTAAAAAAAAAATCTGTGCTCTGCAGACAGCCAAAAAGCTGTGCTTGTGAATGTTAAAAATGACCTTGAGCAGAAGAACTCAAAGGTTGTTGGTGGCTTTGTACTGAATAAAATAAACTGGCACAGCAATGAGAAAAACCTGCATTAAAGTTCAGGGTCCTGATTCAGCAAAATCCAGTATTAAACACTGATACAGACCTTATTCTTCTGCAAATGCTCACGTAATTCACAATCAGGACAAAAGTTAAAAATTAGAATAAAATGTATTTGTGAGTGTATGTAGTATGAAGTGTTGATAATGTCCCTAAGTGAGTATCTGAGATGACTGAAGCAGGAAATGAGCCCCCCAAATGTGAATGGTGCTTTCAGCCTTATTTTTTTSAAATCCACTTTTTGAAAAGGGGTGCCAGGTTTGGGAGTTCTGGTTTTGACAAAACATCTGCAGAAGGTTGCTGCAGTGAGAATTTGAGAGTCAGTGGGAGACCTAAACTAAACACTGGACTTTACTAGCAAGTTGTGGAAGATGCCTGGGTGTCAGCTGAGGTCTCAGCAGAATAAGGTTATTTTGTTTTTACCACAGGATCATGGAATGGCCTGGGCTGGAAGGGACCCCAAACATCATCTGGTTCCAACCCCTTGCCAGGGACACCTTCCACTAGACCAGGTTGCTCAGAGCCCCATCCAACCGRGCCATGAGCAATCTAGGGATGGGGCATCCAGAACTTCTCAGGGAAATCTGTTCCAGTGCCTCACCATCCTCAACAGTATAGAATTGCTTCCTAATATTTTGTCTAAATGTGTCTTCTGTCAGTTTGAAGCCATTCCCCCTTGCCCTGTCACTCCAGACCCTTGTAAATAGTCTCTCTCCATCTTTCCCGTGTGCTCCCTTCAGGAACTGGAAGGCCACAATTAGATCACCCCAGAGCCTTCTCTGTTCCAGGCTGAACAATCCCAGTTCTCTCAGCCTTTCCTCCCAGCAGAGCTGCTCCATCCCTCTGATCCCCGTGGTGCCTCCTCTGGCCTGGCTCCAGCAGGTCCCTGTCCTTGCTGTGCTGGGAGCCCAGAGCTGGATGCAGCTCTATATGAGCCTGAGAGTGTTATCCAAAAGCTTCTTGAGCTCTTTCAGGTTTAGTGCTGTGACCACTGCCCTGGGGAGCCTGTTCCAGTGCCCAGCCACCTTCTGGGTGAAAAACCTTTTCCTAACATCCAACCTAAACCTCCCCTGACACAGTCACAATTTCAGGCTATTCCCTCAGGTCCTGTCAGTGGTCAGCACAGGGACAAGATCAGTTCTGCCTCTCCACTTCCCCTTATGAGGATGTTGAGGACCAAAGTGAGGTCTCCCCTCAGTCTCTTCTTCTCCAGGCTGAACAGACCAAGTGCACTCTGTCCCCATGTGGCTTCCCCTCCARACTCTTCACCATCTTGTGGCCCTCCTGTAGATGCTCTCCATATGGAGAACACGGAAAGGATCACAGTATTTGACCACTTTAATATACATTATTCAGTACTTTTTGGCCTTACCTGTTAATGTTAAGTAGTAATTAATTTATTTTATACTAGTATAAGTCAGTTATTGCATACTGGTATARGAAGGCCAGCTATATTGAGCATACTTAAAACTAATACACTGCTGATAAAACTTCTTACAAAGTAGATATACCTAATGTTTTATAGTAGCATTAATTTTCATTTTTCTGGACGACCACGGGCTTCTTTGGGTGCTGGATGGAAGTTAGGCCAGAAACGTTGCGAGATGTGGTCAGTCACAAAATGATTTTTCAACTGTTTCTGCAAAGGCTTATGGGAAGTATGGTTCCAAGAGAATGGTTTTGTCAGTAGCATCCTTAGAAGATATTTTTTATTTAATAATGGTGTACAACTGGAAAGAGAATACATTATATTAACTTCTGCCACCTTTTATCCCGTCTTTTTTTCTGCTGCAGAGGTACACTGTGTACAAAGTAAGTCTGAGGTTTAAAGACTATTAATGTTGTGTACTCAGAATSAACAGCTAGAAAATGGCAGAATTAAGATTGAGTGGGCAACCTGTATTTGGGTGGTCTGTAAAATGCTCGTCCTGTCCTGTATAGAAAGAGCTTGTGTGTACTCCTGTGAGTATCCCTGTGGGAGGAGCAGGCAAGGAGCAGCCTTATTCTCTGCAGCTTGCCATGCATGAGACATTGTAGCCACAAAGACCACTTTGATGGGAAGGGTAGAAGTGAGTGACTGTCCAGCTCCACAGATGTGGCATTGTCACGGTGGCTGTGGTTTGGGTGGGTGGGTGTGCTGTGTRTCTGCACTCACTGCTTCTGTCTGCACGTCCTAGGGACAGCCTGATTTGGAAGTTTTCACTGAACTGTTGTGGCCCTGGAAGAAAGCTGCTAATTTGTATTTTTGGCTTTTGGCTTCTAGTTTTGGCAGGGCTACACAACGTGTCCCATACTTGGCAGCAGCGACTGTGTGGCTTGAAAGCTTTTGTTGCATCTTTGAGTCACCCTGCTCAGCTGGAACACTGCAATAGGAGTTCTTTGTTTTTGTTTGGGGGATTTTCACAACACTTGGTGCTTGGAAAAACAATAATATATTTTTGTCTTGTTACACCTTGGAGAAGCTTAAGAAATCGCGGATGTTGCGTGGCCGTACCATGAAAATTCATGTTAGTGTTTTCTACTAGGCTAACATGTAACATGGGAGCTACTTCAATCTCTCCTCCTAATAATTGGGGTGAACTGGGAAGTCTTCTAGGAAGCACAGCACAGGACGCAGTACTGCAGTAATTATTTTGTAGACTAAGTGGCTAAACTTTATTTTCTTTTTTTTTTTAAACCCCTCACAGTTGGCTGCCTGTGTGGCATCTCATCACTGAAAGGCTGCAAAAAGAACACATTAGTGCAGGAAGATCAGTGAATCCCCATGTGTGGGTGTGGTCAGCCTCTATTTGCCAGGGTCTGTGATGGGTTGGAGAAGGCATCTGAGGCATGTGCCATCCCCAGGCTCCTGCCTCCCTGGGGCTGCAGAGCAGAGATGAGAGGGTCTCTGAGTAATSATGGGGGTTCTTCTGACAACCAGGCACTGTGGGAACACTGTGGCATTCTGTCCAGGTGTAATAGGCCTGTGGAAAAGCATCTGTATGGTGCTAGTTCCTCCTCTGCTGATGCAGAAGGCACCGTCACTGATGCTACTGAAAACGAATGCTTAAAATTGTTAAAGCCTTCTAGCGAGGAGGGCGTTTTGTGAGGAGAGCTGTGGCTCTTGGGAGTGAGGGAGTGAATCTATTTCAGTGGTAGGTGAAGGGTGGTGTTATAGCAGTTGTGACATAACTGCCAAAGCTGTGTCCTTCTTCAGTAAACTCAGATGCGTTTTGTTACCGTGGAACAGACTGTAGTGCCTGGAAAACGACTGTACAAAACCAGACTAAACGAAGCCTTCTGTGCTCGAGCAGAGAAGAATCACAACACCCTCTGCTGGTGCGAGTGACTCCTTCCTTTTCTCCTCAAGGACTTGCCGGGTGGATATCCTAGAAACAGTAAGAGATAGTTCTGAAGTGTGATGCTAGCTCACACTGAGGTTATTTTAACCCATTTGTATTTATTTTGTTGTCCCTTTGCAGAAGTTGACAGTGTAATCTGACCATTAACATACCATCACTCAAACAGATGGGGGGAACGTGGTGATGCCTTTCTCTCCTCTTTCAGCCTGGGGCATCCATGTTGCTTTCTAACTAAGCATTCTCCTACTTGGCAAAATTTGACTGGAGGTGGAGTTGGCGATTCTGTGTGCAAATACACTTCTGAAGGAAGCCCCCATCCCTTCACTGTACTTGAATAAAGCTGCTAAATCCGTTGGGTAAACTTGTGGTTTCATGGAGTAACCATGCGTTCCTAGGGCCTTTCCTAGAGGTTATCTCTGCCTCTGYGTCACTCTGTGGGACGATGAGCAGTCCCAGGCAGGCTGGGCAGTTGGTTTATTTGTTTTTGTTCCCCCTGTGTGTACAGTCATGCTCTCCAACCCTTGGTAGGCCCATGGCATGTTAATGCCCTCTGCTCCGCTTCCTGCTTGGCTCGGGATGACTGAGAAGGRAATCACAGGTTAGCACGAGAAGTGGTCACTTTTTAGTTCCTTCTCATAAAACGTGTCTGATGCCTGCCACAGCATGTTCCTGACCCTCCTCTTCTGGCATGCACAGCATGCCGTGATGGGTGCTACCACTGGAAAAAGCATCATTTTCCCGGGATATTTGTGCAGGGAGCGGGGGCACCGAGCTCCCCTGTGTATCCGTCGGGCTGTGTCTGTCTGTCCCCGCAGAGCTGGGGAAATGGCATTCCCAGCGGTGAGGGGAGCCCTCTGGGGGCTGGTGGGGAGCAGGAACCCCGCTCCCAGTAAATGGTGCCTTATATAATTTGGTTATGAAAGAATTGCTGCGGGCTGAGCCTCCCTCGGTGCCTCGCGGAGCGTCCCTCAGCGCGGCCGCGGTGCTGCCGCCTGCGCGGGAAGGGTTAAGAGGAGACAACATCCTGTCAAAGACCTTGTTTTTAATTTTGCCTCTCACACTGGCACAGATCCGGCTAAGAGCAGCCCAGATTAGTTCGGGAAAACCTTTGAAGAGATTTAAGATGTCCTTCAGCCAGTTTGAAGGTTTTTGTCTTGCAAATCCAGTACAAGGGCGCCTGCAGGCATCTCGACCCTTGCTGTGCTGCTGATGCAGCTCAAGGTCACGCTAACCCGCCCTGTGACATTCAGCAACACACACACAAAAATTATGCGGTGAAACTGCTTCAGCATGCAGCCAACCAACAACTTCCTCAGTTCCTCACTAAAGGAAGAAGTATATATTTTTTCTCTTTTTGTCTTTTTTTTTTTTTTTTTTTTTNTTTTTGGCTTCGTAGATTTTTTGCTGCAGGAAATAATCCAGGATTTCTGGTGTGTGTGATGACAAGGTCATTTCTTAATTAGAACACATGTAAAGAACAAAGCTAAATGGCTTCAAAACAGCTTTGTAGTTGATGGAGAGGATTTAAATTATTTAAAGAGATAGTCACCCAAGTATGATGGAAACTGAATTCTAAACACATTAACTCTTTCAGTACTCTGTGGTTTCCATATGCTACTCAAAAGGAAATGTCAAACTTGATGAGCATTATTGTAACTGCTGTTAAATGAGCATTTTTTACATTATTTATAGTTAGTGTTCTATTATTCTGTCTCTTACCAGAATTATGACAGCAAGATTTTTTTTCTTATTAAACAGTGGAATACTCACTGGCTAGAGATCAAGAGATAGCTATAGGAAATGGCTTGTTGGAGATCAGTGGCTTAATTTCTGCTCTGTCTCATATTTTGATGGATGTATTAGCATTAATATATGTATGCATGTGTGAATACATGTATGAAATATAGTGCAAGTATACAGGTATTATTCAGAGCTGCCTCTGGGAGGAATCTGGACTCCTGTCCTCGGTGCTCAGCATGGTTGCAAGGCATAAGAACATATTAAAGGTGGATTTTGGGATTAGGGAATGAGAAATGAAAAGAGAGAAATTGACAAGAAATGGCAATTTCACTTAGTTTGAAATGACTGTGAGCTGGCTGGGAAGAGGAGATACATTTGAATTTTGTTCTTTGAATTTGCTTGTCACTTTGAGTCCAAGCACCTAGATACAAAGGTGTTGGTACCATTGTCTCAACCATGGTTTCATGTGGCGGTATGTTAATTATTCATGCATTTAATCCTAGCCTCCTATTTTTCTTTTCCTTATTATGTTTTCTAAGCTTCTTAGTCTGTAAATGCCAGGGGCTGGTAAGGTGACCACCCTTCTGTGGTTGCCTTGGGCAGCCAGAGCCCCAGGTATCCACGGGTAGCACTCTCCTGTTAAAAGGATTGACCTGATGCGCCAGAGGAGAAGCTGGATTTACTGTAGGACCTGCCTTTTGGTGCCAGCACACAGTAACTTTCCAGCTTGTATGCTTAATAAAACAGTGAGGGCAAAAAAACCACTTGTGAGTTGTTCACTAAGGGGGAGAAGGCAAAAAAAAAAAAATCATGGAGTAGAAACTTTGCTTGCAGAGTTGGGCTCTGTATATGCTCAGAGACGCCCACTGCATGATTTGTCTGAGAACTGAAATGGGCAGAAATTAGTCTTCTCCTGTCATCAAAAGTCTAGCAGTTAACTYAGATTTAAGTGGTTCAAGAGTAACTGACATCAATTTACTGGGGGATTTATTTTTTCTGGTTGTTTTTATTCCTATTTTGTTGTGGTTTTTTTTTTTTTTCTGGGGTAAACCTTGTTCAGCTGGAACTTGCAGTGCAGTAAATGTCAGATGGAGTGTGCTTACTAGAAAGAGATTGTGCTGGCTCTGAGGACCTCCTGAGAAAGGAGGAAACTGCATTTGCCAGGATAAAGAGGGAAGATAGGGTGCTACAACTTCTTTTTTCCTTTCCCTGCACCATCTGGCTCAGGCGAGGCTTGTGAGAAGAAAAGGACAGAGGGAAACAGGCTCCACACAAGGAAGGCAGGGATAAGACAAAACTGATGTGCTCTGTGAAATCTGTATATTCCTGCCCTTGCCTGGGGTGTGCTGTGCCCTTAATATTATGGGAGACCTAAGCTCACCTGCTAGTAATTTCTAATTTACTGTCCTAATTCATCGATTTGTTATCACTAATTGTACTTCATTTACTTCTGTGTAGTTTCCAGTACCTAAAGGGTTGAAAGGTTGCTGTAATTGGCACCCGCAGCTGCTCTTTCTTTTGACAGGGGATAATTTTGCAGCCTATGCTTTGTGTGACAGCTGCCTAATTGGGCATTCTCCCCTTGTAGCGAGCCTGCCTCCTCCAGCCTCCCTGCTGACAAATGGTGGTGGATTATAGATGAGGACACGCTGACCCGTTCGACCTTGCTGAGGCAGCGGGGAGGGGCCTCCTGCTACTTGAGGGAAGCTTTGGGTCATTTAAAGGACAAGGTCATGAGCCAGGTGGGGAAATGACATGATATCACATGACAATAGCCCGGTGACACGGTCACTGTGTCAAGGACAAACTCATCGGTATTGATTAACGCCGCTTTTTTTTTTGCCGGTGTTTCTGCAAAGCCACTGATATTTCAAAAATATTTTGCTAATTTGTCCTAGGTAAAGTGCCAGGCATTATTTTTGGGGAGCATTTGTGCAGTGTTTTCTTCTCAAATTCAGATCGTGTGCAAAAGCAGTGTTGTTAAAAACCCCGCTGRTAATAATTTGTAGGGTTGATCTTGATGTTTTTGGTAAAATGTACATCTGGTTGTACTGGAAAGAAAATGCCAGGAAGGATGCATGACGGGGCAGAACTTAAGGGAGAAAAAAAAAMCCCTGCTTTGAAATTTCAGTGTTTCACTTTTTACTCCTTGAAAGGCACATGTATGAACCTCTATGAAAACACGTATATCCACATATGTACAGCTGACTGGAAAGTGGGAAAAGTCTTTATTTAAGGAGAACCAAAGAGAAAAGTTAAATATAAATTGGATGTTTAAAGAAAAAGTCTTATTTATATCAGCTCAAGGGCGATAGAGTTAAGATAATGCCCTTCCTATTTTAAGAACTGGAACAGTATCCAACTATGCCAGGCAGTAAAAACCTGCTAAGTGGGTTTTCGAAAATGTTGTGAATACAAGTGACAATGTTTTGAGAGCATCTTCATGTTGCATTTCTATGCTAATAAACTTCAAGGTAAATGAACAGCTTGTTTGACATTTGCTATGTTAGACAATAATAAAATGCTTTCTTCTGGAGTAATTAGACTTGATAGATTGATTATGTTAAGAGGTAAAGATAAATATAATCAGAAAGAGAACTCTCTCGAAGGGAGTTAGTGCCTGTTTTTGAACTTTGCCACTGTGGTTGTGGTTTAGCCAATGCCTGGTGGTGTGTGTCACACCTGTGTGTGCACTCACATACACACACACACAGGGACATATGCACAAATACTTGGCGTGGAGTTTCTGGGAAGCTGGGAGAGGAGAGGAGCGTTCACCTCTGAGCCCTGTTCCCTTCTCCGAGAGATCTGATTTGTTGTGGGAAACTGTTGTGTCTGAGCCTCGTCAGTTCACCAGGATGTAATTTTGCTCCCCCGAGGTAAAAAGCCGTCAGTGGTAAAGTGTGATAAATTAGTTCGCTCAAGTAAATGCGCGTGCGTCCGTGTGCGTGTGTGTGTGTGTGTTTAATTCTGACCTTGCTGTGCATGTGTTGAGCTGCTCTCGGTGCCCGAGTCAAGCCCGGTGGAGGTTTAATCCTGTGCCCTTGTACACGTATACTTGATTAGTAGTTGTGGTTATCTCAGCAGAAGACATTCTGCCCTCCTCCTTGTATTGGTCGGGACCCAGGCATTGGGGAGTCAAGTCGAAGGAGAAAGAAAAGAGATTTTGCATTAGTATTCTATGAAAGCCTTACTGTCTGCAGAACAAATTGATTGCTACAGTGTACCTGTGCTTGGCACCACTGCTGTGAAAGAAAGGTATGGTTGTAATCTGTTTTATTGTATTACATATTGTGACACTCCAGGAATGTTTAACATTTGGCTCTTCTGTGGCACATGCTAGAAGTCTGAGGAAAGAAAAATATGTGAATGAATGAAAAGTGTGCGAGGCTGTCGTATCGGCAGCTTTGTTTACTACAGCGAACTAAGTAGCCCCTGCTAATGAGACAAATTTATGTGCCAATGGCAACGTAAGGAGATGATTAACTGAATTCTCTGTCTTCTGTTCAGTTCCTCACATCAGTGTCAGTAGTTGCTACGCACCTACACAGATAAAATTCTAATTAATGTTTTAAGGGGGTTTGGGTTTAGCTTTTTGCAAGATGATTAATGTGAAATATACTTGAACATGGATGTGTTTGCCTCTTTAAATGAAAATGTGTTGTTTTTTAATCTGCTGTGATGGTACTACATGGTGGGGGGGAAGTCTATGAGGGGGTTAGGGGAGGTACAAAAACCTGCAAATCTTAGATGTGCTGCTACGAAAAACAGCACAAGAACAAAGCTGAGGAAAAGTCTGAGCGGATTTGAGTCTTCATATCTCACACACACACCACCACCCCCCCTTTAGTAATGTGTAAATATGCACCCCTATTTTAATGGGAGAGCTAGGGCTCTTTGTTTCCTTAACCCAGCTGAAGACTTCACGTAGTTGATTCTCTGGTTTTACAGATGCTCAGCTGATGTCAGTTGTGTGGGAAGTATGAAGCACTCCATTAATAAAATTCAAGCTGTTTCACAGAGGGCTGTGCTTAGTGGCTCGTTCTTGGCATCACTGAAATTTTGTTGCTGATTATTTGGATGTTTGCTTGTGGTCACTCCAAAACATCTGAAGTATCTGCTCTTGTCATGCAGACATTCCTGACTAATTAAGTTTAGGACAGGTGGCAGACTCCTCCTGGGCATTTAAATCTGCGTGTAAACCTAATCTAATAACTTGATGAGAAAATGAAAATCTATCTTTCCTGGTGTGTTATCACCACGCACAAGCCACAGAGGTATTTGTGAAATCYTCTCTCTGCTCTTTGTCCTGGCAGGTGACAAGTAAATGAGTTGCTTTAAGGAAGTGAGGGACTTGGAAAACGCTCGATGTCCCAAGCAGCAGTCATGCTCTGTGATAGTTACTTCTGCCATACAGCATTGCTGGCTTAAGATTAACACTTTATGGATGTGGGGTATATTTATATGAGTGTACCCTTGAGCTTCCATTTTACACCTTGCAGAGAGTGTCAATACTGCCTTATACATGCAAGTTTTTGGTCTTTGAGATCTCTTGACAGCTGAGAAAAATTTTGAAGACCCCCAGTTTGGGAGGGTCTGTGATGTGACTGTTTGGACTCTAATATGATGGCTTTAGTTGCAACTAATTACTCAAAACTTACTTACTCAAACCAAATATTTTGTGAATAAGCTATTCTTCCCCTGAATTAGTTTTTTTTAAACACAAACGTGCGTTGTAAGAAAAAGTTGGTAAGAACAATTGCACAATTTACACAGCAGATGGGAGGATCCAGGGACTTAATCATATTTAACCATATTTTTTTAAGAGAATTTCAGTAATGCTATAGAAATTGTTAATTMTTATCTCAAATTCTGTATTCTTTTTTTGTAGACTTTAACCAGTTGGTGACAGGAGGTTGAGTTGKGAAAAAGGTGTTAGATAAATACTGGGCAATACTGCATTTCAATGCAATTAACTTTTATTCATAAATAATTCAACCTATGACTTTAAATGATCAGAGGAAAAGAAAATGACATGTGATTAAATCCAGGTCCTTGAAAACATTTTACCAGTCAAGATTGCTGTGACTGCTTTGGGACTTCTTATAATTCCTGTGTTGAGAAGAGCCAGTTCTTAAGAGTTGTGGGGATTTTGTTTTGTTTTGCTTTTTGTCAGTTCTCAGTGTATCATTAGAAATATGAGGTAGACTCTACAGATCATAGTTAAAAGAGGACTGATGATGTGTTATTTTTTATTTTGTCTTGATTTTCTTAGTGACATGGCATATTTCAGCTTGAGTAGCCTGTGATTTTCATAGGTTTTTGGTAGGTTTTTTTTATTTGTTAGTTTGGGTTTTTTAATGGAAAGTAGAAGGATGTTTGCTGAATTGAAACTTTTGCTGCCAACTTTACTGATTGAGCATGACTGATGACATTAGAATCTTGATGAGAATTTTGGAGTACTATTTGGCTTGGGGTAGACTCCTCTATTGTGGGTGGGGCAATGGAGAAGACACCAAATGGGGAAGAAAACCCAAAACCAAATACAACCTGACCAAATAAATCAGATTTTAAAATCAATTCTTGCTTATAATGGAAGTATGCAATTGATTCCAGCATTGGTTACCTGTATTACACAGCTTTTCCTTTGGAAATACTTAATCTAAGTTTTAAGTAAGAGTTGGTGCTTATTAAGAGTTGGTGCTAAGTAAGAGTGTTATTATCAGTTTTGGCAGATTTTAGACGTGAATTCCAGATTAGATCTGTTTGTGAAAGGTGGCTGTGCCCTGCTTGRCATACGAAATGCCTGTTCCCCATCTCCACCCCTTTTCTTTCTGTTACCATGGTCTGCCATAATAAAGAAGAGAGGAAGTGGAGGTGTTGCATAACTTCAAGTAAATAGATTTTTGGTGCAGATACTGAAGGCAGCCTTAACTCCACCAGTGCTGTCACTACCAGAATCCTGCTAATGCTAAAGGCAGCTGTGTAATTAATGGCCTTGTGTGCTGAACTGAGACTGCTGAGAAACCTCTGGAGGGAATTGTTATGTCTATTGTGTTGGTTAACTTTCCCAGAAAATATAGTCTGTTGCTGGTAGTTTGTTGGGGCGATGGGGGAAGATTTTGTAAGGTGTGATGAAATATTCCCTGGCGTCTTTTTCCTGACCACTGGACAAAGCATCTGCAGCAACAGAGCTCGGCTGAAATGGAGCTGTTAACAAAAACGAGATGAGTTTTACTTGAGTTTTACTTTCTTATCTTAACACAAGTGTGGTAAGATAAGAAAATAGAAAGCTGCACTTTAAACTTTGAGTGTATTTTTAAGATATTTTTGTTGTAAAATCATAAAAAGAATTTGGACCTGGTTTTGATACTAGCACCTTACCTAGTWCAACAGTGGTAAATGATCTAGAATAGATGAAAATTATTTGTCGGGTTTTTTTGTGTAATCTGTTTTTCTGAAGTCATTTATAAAACCTTGTTAAAAGTTCCAAAACCCCTTTTTTATCTTCTTTGGATCTTTGTTTCTGCATCCTCAACCGTAGGTGGCACTGACTATTAGCAATTAGAAGGTTGGGGATGCCTCCTCTCCTGCCAGACTTAGATGTTTGAGCCACTGGCAACTGCTTGATCTATCTTCTCTCACTCTGGCAAAGAGAACAGTATGGCAGGTATCTGAGAGTTCTACAAATGAGTAGGTATAGGAGCCAAGGTACTGACTGACCTTGGTCAATTTGGAAACTTCCGGCTTTTGAAGCTAGAATTTGAATTTGTACAAACTCATCGGGAAAAATGCTAATATTGATTACTGGGGGGGGAGCACACTCATTTTTGCAGGCTTAGTTCTAGTTATTCAGGAGACTTGCAGAGGAGGCTCAGTCAGGCTTRGAGTAATTCAGAATTCCAGAGGCTGGGCACCACTGAGCAGTTCAGCACATACAAAAAAATCTGTCTGTCTGGATTCACTTGCTGCTGCAGCATCAGTTCCTTCACTGCTGCTGGCACAGGCTGCTGCAGTTCTGCCTCTTCACTGGTGGAACCAGGGCTGAATGCACACCCTGTGTTCTGGTCCATCTGAGCTGTGAGTGTATTGCAGCTGAATTAGACTGGTAAAAGCCAGGTTGTAACAGCTTTCTAAAGCAAGGAATTAAAAATGGACCTGTTTGGGCGGGAAGTGTTTAAGGGAAGACTGGATGTGGCACTTGGTGCCATGATCTAGTTGAAATGTTAGAACATGGGTTGGACTCAACGATCTCAAAGGTCCCTTCCAACCTAGAAATTCTGTGATTCTGTGATTGTACTTGGTTAGGAAAGAGACTGAAAGTGGTCAGTGGATCAGAAGTGCTGCTGTGCAGTAGTTTTTGCAGCTCTAGTCCATGTAATAGTTCTTGCCAAGTTTATTAGGACTGCTTCCTCATGTTAGATTCCTGAGAAACAGGAGAAGTTGGTGGAATTATATTTTTRATCATGATGCCATCATTTATGTTTATTTCAGTACTGATGTGGTGTTTTGTTGGAGAGAATGTTGTTTCAGCACATGTAGTGGAACACCCTTACCACTGCATTTGGCTGACGTGCATCTCCACCTGAGGGTGATGGGAATGCCAGTAATTTCGTATTTTGGAAGAGAAAGGCATTTACTGTAGTGTGCAATTCCTACTCCTTTAGTAGCAAGCACTGTTGCTTCCTCAAGTTTATGGTACCCAACTGTTGTTTGGTTTCATTAGGTTTCACAAAAACCCCCCAAAACCAGAACACCCACAAACTGTAGAGAGGATATCTTGTAATTCAGCTGAAATTCAGAAAATCTTGCTTTACTTGTTATGGATGTGGAGTTAATGTGCAAGCTGCTTAATCTTCTCCTGTTCTTGCTGTTCCTCTTGTGTAGAGAAGCAATATTCCAAAGCACTGCTGTGATACGTTCATGGATGTTCCCAAAATGTTCTGGTTTGTTCCAAGATGGAATCTCTCTTTTCTTGCAATTCTGACAGTTCCCAGTAGCCTTCAACATGGTTTAGACCMATACAGTGCATGTAATGAGAGGTCCTGGTGAACAGCAGAGGAGTGAAATTACTATGATCAGTCTGTAAATAGCAGCAGCCATCTAACATCAGATATTTAGATGTCAGATTGAAACAGGTCTTTGGTAGCTGAAATGCCTCTTAGTTGTTAGTTTGTTTGTGAGTGGGATTTTTTAATGACCTCACTGTTTGTATAAGCAATATGTAATTTAATTCTGTAGTTCACACAAATCCAAAATAGTTTGGGATTTTAATTCCAGATTCATGTAGTGAATGGATAAGTCTATGGAAGTCTTTTCTGTACTTAGGATGTTGCTTATACTCTGCAGCTTGGTGGTGGAGTTCATTAAGATTTTTTTTATTGGTATTATTAAGTTTTTAAATTGTGGTGGTATATTTCATCAAAAAAGCACCTGATGCTTTGTCRACTTCAAACATTTTCTTCTTCTCAGCTTTTCTACCTGTGACTGTCATTTTACCAGAGAAAATAATTTCATGGAAGGGTAGTTCAGATGCATGTTTTTTGTAATTTGCAAGTGTGGACACTTGCACATAGTTACAGCTGACCGAGTACAGTCAATGGTGGAAGAAGTATCTTACCAACAGTTTCCCACTCCTACAAAAATTTCTTCTGATCTCCAAGATTGATGAGGTTGTGATGTCAAAGGTTTTTGTAGCATTCAGCTAGTCACGATGGAGTGCAAGCCAGTTTAAAATTAAAACTGGCTGGATKAACTTTACTATGCAAAAATTAAGCTCATAATCAAATTTGCCAGTTATACAAAAACAAATGTTAAACAAGGGAGGTTTTAGTACCTGAAGTGGTGAAGATTGTGCATACAAATCCCTATCAAGTAATCTGGTTTTTCTAGATGTGCATTAGAAAGACTTCATAAATACTGTTATCTTTCTTTCGGTTATTATTTGTGAGGAACATGGATCATGCTTGCTCTTGAAAAATATACACGTGCTTCAAGTAAAGTAATTGAAGTGAAATACAAGAGTTCGTGGGAAACACAAAAAAGATGTTTTCAGATATATTAGCAAAAAGGAGCTTGTTGTTACTCCATGTTCTTGAATCATTCATGTCTTACTGAGCAGCTGGCAAAAATAAGTTGCATTCAGTGCATGCTTTACCTCTTACATGTGGAAGTGAATTGCAAGAATGGTTTCAAGTCTGTTAATCTTTTGTTTTGGAATCTTACCCCCCATGCCCCCATATAAGTGGAGCTTTTTGGTCTTGAATGGTGATGGATACACAGTAATTTACTGTTTTTTYTCCTTTTTCCCCTCCCACCTGTTTTTCAGCAACAGATTAGAGTCAAGATGCTTTATAGCTTCCAGTCCTTCCTCTTGTTCCTTTGGTCAAAGTCACTGTGAAAATAGCGTAAACCCCTGAAAATTTTGGACTTTCCATTCATATGCATTGTGACAAAGTTTACTGCAGTTCAGTGGAAATGCTTCCCACAACATGGTAGAGAAATACAGCTGATGTTTTAGGAACCATGCTATCTAGAATTTCACCTCTGGCTTTATATATTAGTGAGGCAAATTGATTATAATGTTTTACAGTGTGCAGTGTAAAACATGCTTCTGCTTGTCATTTTTTGTAGTTTAGGACTCCATGCTGGTCAGGCAGGTTGAACAGTCTCACAATCTTTCCTGGCATTGATGCTTTCTTCCTCTTTGTACCTACTTTTCCCTTACATCTTTCCTTTCTGTTTCATTATCTCTGCATCTCATCTCAGTTTGTAAGCACTTTGGGGTCGTAGTCTGAATTTACAGGAATATAAAACATTTTACAGTAGTAATTATGTCAAATGTCAAGCACAGACAGACCTGCTCTCATAAACCTGGCAGCATATAAAGAAGGCAAGTGGATTTTGCATCCTGGTAGGTTATTCTTGGTCAGTCAAACTGTTCACCTTCCAAAGTGCTATGAGCAAGCTCTGGTGTACATGATTTAATAGAGAGATACTGAGGTGACTTTGGAAGCAAGGGTTACGTTTTATTTGCAGTAAAACAGAATTCAGACGTAGACCCAGTAAATCAAACCATTCTGGTTTGAGGTGGGGAAATTATGTTCAAAAAAAGGGAAASTTGCAGTGTTAAGTCTGCTGTTTGGGCTGGGTGGGGAGTGTTTTTGATGAAGGCAGCTGGGACACAGAAAGCTTCCTTGGTTTCACTGGACGAGGTCTGGGTTTATGCTGAGCCAGTCCCTGGGACAGGTGCTCCCCCAGCCTTCACCTTGCTCCTCAAAAGTTTCCTCATCCATGCCATTGTTTGTTGTCATGATTAAAAGTAAGTAAGTAGTTTTGGTCTCTCTAAAAAGAAGTATCTCCTTTCTTTCCTAGAAGCAGTATTTTTTCACTCTCTGGTCTTTCTTGCCTCTGTGCCCTCTGAAGGGAGAGCAGATTGCATCAGGGTAGGGATATTGTCATTGTACCAGCTGGAGAAGTGAAAGAGCTTTCCCTAGACTTTTTAAAAGTGGCAGCTCAAGAGAAGAGGAGCCCTTTGATGCTATATTTTAGCCCTTCTACATTATATTTTAGGCCTTCTGTACCCTTTTCTTCCTATCATTAGTCTTTGTGTTCTGTTGATCTTTTAGGGTATATCATTCTTTACTTCCCTTCCAATCATAYGTAGTAAAAGAAGGGTATTGGGTGCAAACTGTTATTACAGCAGCATGTATTGTTGTACTGCAAAACCAATAAATGCATTTTTTTCTTCTGTAAGAGGAAGAGAAAACACTTATTTTGGAGGCCAGTGTTGCTCTAGGGCTCCATTTAATTGCTGTCCAGCCGAACTTGTCAGCATCTCACAGGTGCAGATGTATTTATTTTAAACTTCATATAGGGCTCTGATGAGGAAAAGGGAACAACCAAGTCTGTGAGGAAGGGCAAGCAACATGTATCATTTGTGTTTTGGCTTGTGGTCTTGCAGGAGGTATTTTGGTGGATTTGGATTAATTTTTGCTCTGGTAATTTACTGCTGAAAGATAGGAAGAAAGAGCCTCCAGAGTGTAGATGATCTTCGCCTGGGGAGCAGTGCAGAAGCGTAATGGAATTTCCTGTGTGAGAGGTGTCTGAGTATTACAGTAGAAATGAGTGTTTGTGGAAACAAAAGGGTAAGGAAAAAGGACACAATAAGTGGCTAGGTTATGTGGATAGAAATGAAAGTTATTAATGTTCGTAGAATTGGGATGAGAAATTCTAAATTTAATCTAGAGCAAGAGAAAAACAATTGAAAAAGTTAAAATAAAGGGTTGTATGAACAGAGTGTCTTCAGGGGAAAGATTACAATAACAGCTGTGTTTTGTGTAGTGTGGAATGGCCTTTGGATGTTGTGAATGCTACACAAGTGTGGGGTGTGAAAGTGGGGAGCTGAGGGAAGAWTGAATGAGGGTAGTGATGAGAGCAGGAGAAAACCAGTAAGATTCTAGAGAAGCAGAATGCAGTGCCRTGGGTGTGTTTGTGTTCCTGTTTTCATTTTAGTCGTTTGTTTGGGGCTTTTTTTTTTGTCATKGTGGGTAAATCGATAGTGGGAATAAATGGGTAATGTTAGAATAATCTCCTGATGACAGCTTTTTTTTATAAAGTGAATAGTAACCAGACAAAGAGACCCGTCCCCTCTCTCCAGGCAGGTTACCTTTACCAGCTTGCTCAGCTCAGTTTCATTTGTCAAGTTCTGATACTCTCACAAATCAACCACAAGTATAACCAGCTTTTGGGGAAAACTTTATATTAATCTATTTATACTCTGTTAAGAAGTAAGACAGGCTCCTTTTTGTGAGCTGATACTGAATTAACAAAATTGCTTTCCTGTTACTGTAGAAATAGAATTATTTTTCACCATAAGTTTCTACATCCTGATTATAATGTATTTATTTTTGGCAGGGACAAGTGAAAACCAGATTCACAAAGATCCTGCATTGACATTTGAAAGGTATGAGTTTCTTCCCTGAACTTGAAAAGTTTATTAACCTGTATTTTTTCTCACCCCAGACATGGAGTGGTAACTTTATCTCATTCACACTCGCTTTGGTCCTTATCCCTCTCAGGAATTCCCAGTCAGAAGATGGCTCATTTCACATCCCTGTATAGTCCTGATCTCATTCTCCTGACATTGCTAACTAGGGTGCTGGGGTAACAATCTGCTAAGTTGCCTCAGAGGCTGAAGACATGCTCACCTGCCCACTAGAACTTCTGGCTTTTTCTCAAAAAATGGATTTTTAATTGTATGCTTTTAAGAGCATTAAGTCCCTTTGAGAAAATGTTTTGAGTTATGGKTTTTTTTGAGGCTTTTTCTCCTCTGGTATTCCTTTGTTGCCCTCTTTGACTTGTACCTCCCTTTCCAATATGATTTGCTTCAGTGTTTATTTGGTATTTGGGAATTGTTTGGGGTTCTGTAAGGTTCTGCAGCTACTCTCAAGTCTTAACTGCTACTGAATGAAATCACATTAATGTGTTAATTTGAGTTCTTTTGGTCTCACTCACTGATAAAATTGAGCAACGGAATTTGAACAGAACTATCCTTCTTTAGCAAGATTATGTATAGACTGAAAAAGAAATCAAAAAAATTATGCTTTTGTAATAATGCAGGCAGTCAGTGAAACTTACCTTCAGGTTATTGACAAGGCCTTACTATATATTGATTTAGAAAACACTGGAGTTATTGATGTTACATTGAGCAGGGAGAGGACTCTTCCAGTTACATCAAGGAAAGATGGCTTTATGTRACACAGAGAACATGGGTTGTGACCTGTCAGCCGTGTCCAAATCTCTGTTATGGCAAGGTAAACTGGAAATAATACATAGCTGACCAGCTGAATCCATAGATTTGGGTTATGGATAATAACTATCTGATAATGACTTTATACTGCATCATACATGGCTTCAGCTGCTTTGGTGCAGTTTCACTCCCCTGTTTATTTGCTAGATTCTTGACTTTTAGGCCTTTTGTTATGACAGCTTCCCCCACTCTCACCTCATTCCTTCAGTACTCATCAAGTAAATAAATTAAAACTGTAATTTTGAGCTATTTCCCCCAAGGCTGAGACAAGATTTGCAGAGAGAAATTCACCACCTACCTCCCACTGCCTTTCATTGTTACAAATTTTATTTGATGATGAATTGACACCAGACTTCCAGCATGTGGGAAACCAGATTACCTGCAATGGTTGCTGTGTGTTGAACGACTTGAGGAATGGGAACTCTGGGGTAACTGATGTTGCACATCTTGGAATCCTATGCTGTGTCCTGAATGATAGAAGAACACTGAAACTTTAAATGTTAACTAGTTTGCTTTTAGTAGTCTTGATGCTTAAACTGGTGATGTGTTACTGGGTTTTAGCATGGTAGATACCCCTCTGTCCTRTGCATATTTCTGTAACTTTAATATTTTTTAATCATTTAGATGCCTCTTTCATGCACAGATCTGCATGTGTGCATAACTTTGTCATTATTTTATTGTCCCATTAAAATTCATAGGCATACTTACGTCAGGGAAAATAAATAAGTAAAAAGGAAGTACAAAGTTCAAGAACTTAACTACTAGACTGTTCATCAATACGCTGTTTTAAGATTTTTAGAAAATTGACATTTCACACATGTAAATATAACTATGGACAATAATTTTTCTAAAAAATAAGTAAAAATTGTACCTTTACAGAATTGGGGCTTGATAGCCATGCAGTCCTTCAACATAATCCATTGTTGTGGACTCTTGTTGACTGCTGAATTGATCAGAAGTACTTTTTGCTAGCTGTGATATTTATTGTTGTTGCTCTATTGGCTGGTTGTTTGCTCCTGTTTGTCATTATCCCCTTTTAAAAGACATCACACCCTTGAAGTGCTTTACATTTGGATCGCTGTGTGGAAAGATGCCTGTTCCAGCTCTCCAAAGAGGAATGGATAAGAACTGGGTTGCAGATATTTTCTCCATGGTGTCACAGCCAAAAGYACCACTGGCTACTGACAGCAGCCTGCACATCCCTGCTGCACGATAAATGGGGGATTTGATCCAAAGTTCAGAACAAGCAAAAACCTCTTGCTTCTGCAGGTTTTGTGTGTAAAGAGTTTGAGCTTGTATTTAAAAGGAAAAAAACCAAACCCACAATGGCTGCTGACTTGTTTTATCAGAGGTTTGGTTGTGAAGATTAAAGAGGGTTTTTATAGTATAAGCTTGAGAGAGGACTTGCCATGACACTGAATGAACAGTTACTCACTGTAATGCAGCTCAGTTAAAGCAAAGGCTTTTTCATGTGTTTGTAAACTTAAAAAAGCTATGTGACTCCAAATAAACTTGCTGTAGGGTTTCACATTTTTGGGCAGCTGTACTGCTAATAATGATGTGTTTCCTAAAATGTTTTTAGTTGTGAATTGTCTTAATGCACATTTTCATGTGTGCTTGGTTCTCAGAGTAAGCTGCTGATTTGTGGATGTGGAAGGATCTTCTGCTGGTTTGTTGTAATCATTGCCTGATTTACTTCCTTTTATTTTTCCCTTTCTAACTCTTCAATGCAGTGAGAAGCTTTATCAGCTTTTCACTAAGTAGGAAGGATAGAAATTCCACTTGGGAAAAAAAAAATAAACCAACCTCCCTTTTTCTCCCATTTTGCTGAAAGCGCTTGCAAAAGGGGGACTAAGGAAGAGCAGAATTGTACTGCCCTGAGGTCTACAACTTAAATCAATTTGATCTTAAACCAGTGACTGTTTTAAGGTCTGATGAATCACTATCAGAGTTAAAGCATCTATACCACAGTGCTGAAAAGCTGGCATCCCAGGCTCCAGGAGTGATTTGTATCTGGCCCTAGTAACTCAGGCAGTGCTATACCTTAAAARGGGTGACAACCTAATTCTTGTGAAGGATATTTTCAAAAAGGAGACAAGTTTTTAAACCCTTTTTTTTTTTCATTTGAGGCCTTTTCATTGGTAGCTGAGACAACCCAGTCATACAGGTAGAGAACTGCAAATGTACTACCTGTGMAAAAATGGAGGAAAATCAGTAAACAAAAGTTTAATAGCTGAAACAAGGTGCAGGAGTGTATGTGATGGCAGCATGAAGGTTTTACTGGCAATGTCCAAGATGCCCACATACTAGTGAGCTATGCAGGTCACCCCAAATGGGTTCCAGTAAAAGCTTTAATATTAACACAGGCAGTCCTAGTTAGAGACATATCTCTCTGTCTAAATATAAGTTGCTCCCACTCGTGTCTAGACTAACATCAGAGCAGTGCTGGTGTTGAAGGTGGGGGTTAAGAATTAAGAGTACAAGCCACACTATTCTTTAAATTATGCCTATTACAATGAGCATCTAAATTATGCCTATTACAATGAGCATCTAAACTTTGTGGCAGCAGTGCAGCTTTGAATGCCATGGTGTCACCCAAGACACCTCTTCCTCGTGTTCAGGCATCAGGAGGGTGCGTGTGGTAGACGTGACCTGTAAGCTGAATATTCTCCTGCATGTGCTTAAAGCTTGGAGAGTGTATCAGTGTGTGGATGGATGGATGGATAGATCAGCAAATGACTTTCATTGCTGACTATTTTCAGCAGTGAGTTTTAATGAGTCTTTCAACTGTTGCTACTGTGTTTAATCTGCTCACTTACTCAGCCTTCAGCATTAGAGAGGYTTTCTAGGAGGTAAATGTTGTCCTGATTACAGAAGAGGTTAGTTTGATTGTGTTCTGCACAGACCTTGAGGGKTTTTTTTGTTAATTGAGAAATATATGCTGTGCACACAGATAATTAGGATAAATAATCAAGTGTTGTGCTTGGAAGTGCACATCCAAATATACAGTTGTTATATATGATAAGTGTCTTGAACTGCTGCGAGTTAAAACCTGAGGTCCTGATTCTTTAGCACTGGTCTTGCTACATGTTTGAGTGGGTTTTCCTGTTAGATTTGTAATTTAATGTGTATTAGCAATGGCTGAATAGAGTGAAAAGGATAGCAAAAAGTGTCTTTCACTTCCTTTTCATTTAACTTAAGAGCTTTTCCTTAGCTTATTTGCTGTGCTGCCTAATAGCTCTTAGCAAAATAAATAAGGACAGAGCAGCTGCTCTTAAATCTAGGGAATGCTTAAAATATGCAATGTACCAATGTGAAGAAAATGAAGTGTAGTGGTATTTCTGGTAAGTCTGCTAAAAAAAAGATACATCCAGGAGCTTTGATCAAATGCCAGCTCTTACATCAGTCCTCTTTGTAATCTTTCGTGCTGATCTGTGACCTTGACCTTGTGTTTGTGTTTGTATGTCAAATCTATTTTAGGGATGGACAAACTAAGTTCAGTTTAATAGGATTTATACTCCAGCTTCACAGAATACCTTAGTAAAATATAAAAATTAAAATATTTGGGTCAGTTAAGTTTTCAGTCATCTTTTAAAATTTCAGTGGGTTTGACTTTGTTGTTCTTGGGAAATGGTTCTTAGAAAGATATCTTTAGCTCACCAATAAACTCTTCTGAATTCAGCATGGGCCTTCTGCCTGGAGATGGGGTTTTCTCTCCAGCCATCTCACCAGTGGCTGTGCTTTAGTTTGGCATTGAGTGAGGTTCAGCACTGAAAGTAGTCCCTGCTCTTTGTCCTGCCTCGTGCCACTTGTAATCCGTGTTCCCACAGGGAGAACTGCAAAAACACATGCTTGGCAGGATCTTTGGGGTTTCTTTGGGCTGGGAAGAGGTCCTCAGTCTGGCTTGCCTTGCAGGAGCTTTGTGCCACGTGCACTCAGCAGATTCTTGAGCACAGTCCTTATTTTGAACATGAGCAAACAGGGCAGCAGAGTTGGTTGGTGTAACACTGGCACTTTGGGCATGTGGGTTCATAAAGCCTTAGGGAGGTTGTTGGTTCCAGGGGCATTGTGAAATAGAGTCCCAAATTAGCTAATACTCGTGTGCAAGTATGGAGTAATAGATTTATTTTTAAMAAGTCTTTTATTTCTGGGGTAGTGTTATTTTATGTAGAAAATCACATGCTTTCTTCTAAAATCAGTCACACATCTATGCTACTTTGTTTTATACTTTTTTATTTGGCATAAGCATCTGTTTTAACTCTCTTGACAGTAATGGAACAAGCAATAATAATAAGTAGCTTTATTTATTTTGCTACTGCAATTGTTTTCTCCATGAAGAACTCATTAAAAACAGATATAAAATGTTTCCTTTCCACAAATTTGTGATGGCGTATTATCTTCTTGAAATGCATGGCACCATTATTAGCATAAACTTTGGGAAATTATTTCAAAGTGTATGTCCTTACAGTGAGGGATTGTTAAACACTTCCCCTTACCAGCTATCCATTGTTTTTGCTATTCCTTTGTGGCAGTAAATGTTATTTTCACTGGTTTTGAGTTAAGTTGGTGTTTTAATTGTTCTCATTTGACTCATGGCTAGTGGTGAGGTCCTGTTCTTTATGTGTTCTTTACCTGTCTATATGACTTTAAGCCCTTTTAACATTTTATTTAGGGTTTTATGCTGTGAATGTTTTTAGATTAACTCTGGCATTGTGATAAGGACTCATTGTCCTTTTGTCTTTACAGGATGTTATGAGCCTCTTCTCCCAAGGTTTCACTAAAGCTGGTTCTTACGTTTTATCTTGAATTTTGCTTGGCTTTATTGCTGTTTTGGAGAGAAAAAAATATTAAAAAATTATTTGAACTGAGCTAGTAGAAACCATCTTGCTAATGCAGATTTTTCCCTTCACACTTCAATGTAGGTATATGAGCCTTTTCTATGTCCACAACAACCTTTGTAAACATCATCCACAATAAGCTGAAATCTCCTATTACAACAGAAGCTGTAGTGTCCCCTCCACTCACTTAAAAAAAAAACCAAATCCAAACCACAGATCATCTGGGTCTCTAACATGGATTTATGGRGGTTTCACATGTAGTTGAATGCTATGTGACTGTGATCCTGTATTTCACCTTGCCTGGAATTCCTGTGTATTTGTGTTCAGTTAGCCGAAACCTGTTCTGTTGAGAAGTCTGCAAAGTAGCTTTCATTCGTAACCGTGAAATGGTTGGTCCCAAGTGAAACACAGCTATTACTGTCAATAAAATACTGTGCATTGCTTTTTAGTCCTTTGTTGAACTCTGACATCTGAAACCCATTCTTGGTTAAAGTAACATAAAGTGACTTAACATATGCCAAACCACCTAACATAGTTATTCCAAGAAATACACCGTTTTAGTGCACTGCTGTCAGTAAATGCCTGTATCTTTAGATCCCTCCAACAAGCAGGAGGTCAGAGTTGTGTGGAAATGCATTATCTGCATGCATTGATCATAACTCAAAAGCATTACCCAGGACAGGACATTGATTTCTTCAGTGTGTATTAATCACACTTCATTCCTGGGGAGTTGATGTGGAGTTAAATGCATAATCAGTGATTTGGTTTTGTAGGTGTCAGAAGGAATGGAAATCTGTTTGTTTCCTTTTACTTGATTATTTATAGGCAGGTGGTTTACCAAACACTGGAAGGGGTATATATATTGTTGTATATGTTGTATATTGTCCTCCTCTGTCAGTGTATAGATTTTTGGATGTTTTTTGCTCTTGGTCTCTTGAATAAGAAGACTCAATTAACCAAAAGCCTTTCTGCTCACTATTTCTGAGCTTGGATCAACACCCTTTCCCACGTTAGTTGAGATTCAGTGATACAKGCTATTTCTGGATCCCTGTCCTTAATGGATGTGTGATGGGGGTGTAACTTCTCTGCATTATCTTCTAGTTTCTGCCCTTCTTGTTTTCGGCAGCAGAAGACCATTGAGCRGTGAATAATGGGACAGGTTTAGGTGTCAAATACTTGCTTCCTTCACAGGTGGTGTACCTAGGTTGAATGTCTGTTCTTCCTCATTCCTCACGGTTAGCAAAGACTTGGCAGAGAGTGCGTTTCTAAGTCCATGCCTAGAGTGTTAGCAGGCCATAATCGACAAGTGAACTCCAAGATGTCCTTTACAGTGCCATTAGAGAACAAAATATAAATATTCCTCCAGTAGTATTTGTAAGAACAAATATATGTGTGTTAGTCTGGGTAAGGAATTGACTGAAATGTCTGTGAAACACCAGSTGAAGAGTAAGTTCTATGAACAGTGTGGGGTGTTCTGTATCTAAGAATGATTATTTCTGTGGTGCTCTGTTCTTGTACTTGTTAGAATAAGAAATACTTACTTAAGGTAGGCTGAGCTATTGTTTGAAGAGTGTCACAGCATGAAAAATGGCCACACGTGTTTCATCTCTGAACTTTGCAGCAGGAGGTTTTGACAAGCAGGCGACATTTGGATTAAGCTGTGTATGGTGCTTAAATGTACTTGTAAACCTTGGAGAGCTGCTCCTAAGGCTTTCACAAACTCAGTTTTCATGGCAATTGTCTGCTGCCCATTTCCTTCTTCATGTGTACTTCATCTCTTTTGGGAGTTTCATCGGGTTTGGGATTATGTTGGATGAGGGAATTTTTTTTTTTATTTCTCAGAGTTTTGCTTGGTTGGTTTGGCTTTTTATTTTCGTTTTCAGTTTCTTTCCCACTCCTTACTGGTAGCTTTGTGAAGTAAGATACAAAATCCACATGTAATTTAGGGAGAAMTGTCTGCTTGTGGCTTTCTCCAAGCTGTGCACCACGATGTAGAAGATGGGCTGAGAGCCAGCTTTGGATGAGTCTCAGTGTAGCCAGCAGTGCTCAGAATTTGTGTTTTACACAGGGCAAAGCTTTTTCACAGAATTTGAGGCGTTCCTCCTTGCGTGTCTGTCCTGGCAGGGTGCACAGCCTCGCCTCGCTGCCTCCCCAGGCAGCCCCCTCCGCCTGGGTATGGAAATCTCCCTGACATTTCCACACCTCCTTCCAGCACACRCTGGAAATGTCGTGTTCCCCCTTGATATATATTACATACTATCCCAAAGCTCCTCGTTGTTGTCATGGGGTGGTGTTCCATGGTCTGAGTGAGTCACAGATTCCCGCACTGGAGAATCCCATGTGAAATCTGAGGAGTGGAGGGACACTTGAGATGAGGTGGCTGAATCCCCCTTTCCACACCCCAAATGGAGTGTGTAGGAACAGCCTCCCTTTCCTTATGTGCCTCTGGCGCTGCTATTAACAACAAGAGTAATCTGCATTGACGTTTTAGTGGTCTCTTAAAAGCTGGAGTAAATCTAAATAGTCTCTACCATGAGAACAGTTGGGGTATTTTCTTCCCAACTCAGTTGTTGGTTTTCTAACATTTCAGTCCAGTGGTCTGTCAGGTCTTAGAGGAAAAACTGTGTTTTGTGCCTGCTGTGCTCTTGGTTCTGCGTTTCTGTAGATTTTGTGTGACTTAAAGATTCAGTTGCTTAGGATTTGTGGGTAAACTTCAATTCAGTTACTTAGGATTTTCGTAAAACGGTAGATACTGCATCCTTTTGAACTGTTTCATCATCTGTTATGGAATTGGTTTGCTCTAGTATTTTTCAAAATGCCATCACTGAAACTGGTAAGATAATCAGAAGGTTTTGATCAGGCTGGTTTGGGTCTGATCCCTGCTACTCAAACTACTCACTCCATCCCAGTGCTGCCCCATCCCCATAGTGAAGAAAACACCTCTTTCTGTTGCCTAAACCTTAACGTCAGGTCGGGGCTGKGTTTGGCAGTGCTCAGCTTAACAAAACACAGGGGAAAGGCTTTTCCATTGCCGTGCTGGTGCAGAATTTGGCTGGGAAGCCGTGGCTGCTGCTAATCCTGCATTATCCAAGGGGTTGTTTCACCGAGGGAGCGGTGCTGCCGTGTGCTCCGTGCCAGCCTGGAGGGAACAGCCCCAGCTCGGGATGGGGAATGCCAGCCCTGGTGGGGTCACAGTCTCGGGAGCCTCTGCAGAATTCCTGGCAGCAGCAGGAGCTCCTGCCAGCAACACGATTCCTCATGTGCCCTCTCCTGCCTGAGCTGTCTGAAAGGGATAGGCTGTCCTTCCCATGTTTAAAATGTCTTTTGCAGTCAGTCAGCAGGCCTAAGAGCAGTGAATAATGTGCCAGGCTCCTGGGAAGAAGCTTATTTTTGCTTTCTCAAACTGATACCCTGCAGTTGTAGGAGAGGAGCTCGATTCATTTCATTTAAATGGATTAGTTGTAAAAAAAAATTCTGGATTCCCAAGTTCTTTAGAGTGCAGCTGTGGGAGAATTCACCCACTTACTGCTGAGTTTTGCTCCCCCATCTGATCATTTCTGCCTTTCTTTCTTCTCTTTTTTTTTTTCTTTTTGTCTTTTTCCAAATTACATTTGCAAAGGGAACCTTCAAAATGTCTTGGCTGCCTGAATCAAAACTGTGAAGAGGTCTCAGCTGCTCCATTCATCTGAACAGATTTCTGACACAAATAAAGCTTGGATTTTAGAAAGCAAAGCACTTAAACTCTTGATTCTCGTAAAGCGCGTGCTCAAGTGCCATTGAGGTACCTGCTCTTGTGCAGCTCTGTGCGTTGGGTGCCGGGGTTGTTGATCAGGGCTGTTTCCCTGCTCAGAACCTTGGCAAAAAGAGCCTACTGAAGACTGAAGTGCTTTTACCAGCACTCTGAAAGCATCCTTCCTGCTGAAATCAAACGTGTGCAAATTGAGCTTAATAACAAAATAATTCTGGGACAGCAAGTCTCATTACCCTCACTCATTCTGAGTTCACTGTAAGATTCTGCTGCAATTCCCAGTGCATCTAGGATTTTTTTTTTTTTTTTGAGATCCTAATTTCATTGTGCTCTTGGGCATTTCACCGCAGGCAGCCATAAGGATGGGGAATCACTTAAAATCCTATGTTTTAGATACTTAACTCAGTGCTGGTACTGGAGCTGCTGAGTAATACACAGCCTTTAATATATTTATCCTCAATTGTCTTTCTGAAGTTCCCATCTATTATTACTCCATCTGGGAAAACAGGGTACAGAGAAGTAAAACCAGAAGTCAGACAGCCTGTCTGCAGCACAGTGAGTAATTGGACCCCTGGATCCCAAGCTGCCACTGTAATCACTGTACTGCATTCCTCAAATCTGTAATAATTAAAATGACAGTCTGGGCCATTGGCTGATGTGGTGGGCTGGAGCCTTTACACTTGGGAATATGAGAATAGGAAGTCAGTGAGGCTGGGAAGAGGCTTTTTCTGGCTCTTCCAGTAGTAGCTAAGCATTAGAACACCAAATTTATTAAACAACTGAAGATTTTCATTTCTCCGACCAGTCTGATTTTAGCTTTACAAATGCATGTTTTTATTCATCTCAACTTAAAAATGGAACATTAAAATTGCTACGGGAGTTTAATAGTCATGAAAGAACTCTGAAATGTAGTTAATAAAAATGTTTTATCTGTGTGAACATATAGTAATCTCCACCTCTATTAATCATTCTAAGAATGTGCATGAGTTTGGGTAATGTGTCTTCTAATAAATGTTCATGTGGGCAATCTGCTAGCCATTGCTAGTTTCCTAAATGAATACCTTAATGGTTTCTGTAAGATTTTTCCTGTGATCTTGAATTGAAACTGCAGAAGACACCTTGATAATACCAAGTTTTTGAATTAATAGATWATGTAACCCTTGTACTCAAATAATGTTAGTCTAGTGTTGTTAATTTACCGTGGCTCTCTGTTCCACTTAGCAAAAGGATTTAACTACAAATGCTAGTTTGAGATATTGGAAAAATGTCTTACAAATGTGGTTTTGCTGGTTAAATTGTAAACTGTCTAGAATTTCTTAAATAGCAGGAAATATCTATTGGGTGAACTAAAAGCTGCTGTTTGTTTAGAGTATTGGGTTTGCAATTGAGATTTTCATTCATTCAAAGAATTTGTTAAAAATCAAAAATATTCAGGAGCAAAAGCAATTGGTTCTGTTGTGCTTTAACRTATTAGAAGCTGTGTTCTCAGATTTCATTATCTTTTGCAGCAGTAATATATGGTAAGCAAAGGATCTTAAAGTTTGTTGTTATTCCTTTAAAATAATAACAACATATGTCAACAATATCCTTTGTGGTGGATAAATATATTTGTGGTTTGCAACTAAACAAAGAAAAACTTCAACAACTGCAAAAGTTGAATAATTTTCTGGATGTATGCAGTTGAGTGAACATTTTATTATTGCCTTATTTTCCCTATACTGCCTACAGTTCCTCCTTAGGCACACTTTAAAAGGCTGAAGAGCTGATTTCTCATGGTGTTCTTCACTTGGGGAGTGTCTCACCAGGTTACATCGTTTGTGCTCTGGATTCTGCTGCTGCTTTCCTTTGGTCTAGGTAAACAGGAGGCTTAATGAGCTGAGTTGGTGCTCCTGGAGGTTCTGTACAACAATCAGGTGGTTTATTTCTCATGGTACAGGAGTCTGGGAGAAAATAGTAGAAGTGACAAAAAAAAGAGTGCATTTAGAGTAGTCGTGGTCAGGAAAGCACATGAACTTAMCATTTTATTTTGTCATAGTAATTAAATATCATATTTGGGTCTAGAGAGTCATAGATCTTAGCAGTTGCTTCAGCCCTTGCTGGGAAGTAAGAAATTTGTTGCTGTATGACTTCTCCTTTCTCCCTCTTCTGCCTTTTCTTTTAACTTTCTTTTCTTTTTCCTTAGCACTGCTCTGGTAATTTCCTAAATATTTAATTTAAAGAAAAAATACTAACATTTCAGTGGGTCCTGGGAAGTTCTTTTGTACAGTTTGTGTGTATTTAGAAGGTAGCTGARTGGTTGCCTTAGCATCCTGCTGAGCATTAATTTCCAAAGCTGGTTGGGATTTGTCATGACTGCACCTCAGATGGACATTGTCATGTGAGAGTTTAACACTGTCATATCTGTTACAGCACTAAATCAAAAGAGGCTTTTTAAAAGGATTTCTGACGTCCTGTTCTAAAGTGTTAAGTGCTCTCCAGATTTCATTATCTTTAAAGAAGCTTCTTTGCAGCAACCAGATTTCATTAAATTTATCAGTATTTCCCTAGCACTGGGTATTTAAAATAAAATAAAAAATGAAAAAGGTGGCAGAACACTTCTTAGAATAGTTGTTGTATATAAACTGTACTGGCTACAAGTGTCATCTCCTGCAAGAGGCTTTGGAGTACCTGAGGGATTTGCATAAATGTGTTGTCTTTTTTGAATTACCCAAAGGTGTAGTGAGTAAAGTTGTACTGAACATTGGCTTAATGGTGCATTAGTTTGGGACTGTATCTTAAAGGTGTCCTGTAAGCCTTGCTTTTACCAGATAGTCAGAAATCCTGACAGAATTTCAATTTTATTGTCTTAAATGCAATACTTTTGGAAGCTGGGAAAATATATTCTCCAGATAAAATGAAAATGTGTTCCCAAATGTTTCGGGAAATTAGTCTAATTGTATTGCTGGTATTGTCACTGGATATTTAATAGTTTCATTGGAAATCTTGTTTTTTTGTTTTTTGGGATTTTTTAGGGATTTGTTATTTGTGATTTTTATTCTGTTTTTGAGTTGAAACTCTGTAAAAGCCCACTCAGAGGTACAGAGGCTTTTGAAGGAACAGTAAGATGGTCAGTAATTTTCAGTTAGCTGAATCCACATTTAAGTTGTTTCCTGTTTGAAGGAACACTGTGTCTTCCACAGGTAATTCTATAAATGCTGGTTAATGTATTTCTGAGAGAAGTACTGAGACCTCAATAATAGCTAAYAGCTTTGCATTTGATACTTAAATGCATGGATATACACATTTACACTATAATGTATTGCTGGTTAGATTTTTTGTTTGGAATTGGTTTTGGCTTTTTTTATTTTTAGGATAGCTCCATTTTTAGAGTTTTTCTAGATGACTTAAAACCAAGTAAGGGAATATTTGCCCAGGGAGATTAAGGACAGTTAATATTACAGCTATTTAGTAGTTCTTATTCTTTACATTTTTAAGATCTGATTATTTTCTGACTTCTAGTTGCCTGTAGGTTTTGAATTAAAAACTTGCCTCTGGGAAATCAGTCATAAAATATTCATTCACTTTGAGGAGGCAAGGATTTCATCTGTGTACATCCCTTTTAAACTTGTAAATACAAATTTTCAATAGAGTTTTAGCCCATGAAAGCAAATTACAGAGTTCAGTATGCAGAAGGACACTTACCTTTGCTCATGATGAATATTTATTTAGCCAGTTTGGTACTGAGTGAGTGAAGGAGGATGCGTGTGTGGTGTAAGGGTCTCATTATTGAGGTGTGGTGACTGAAATGTTCCTGCTGCCATTGAGCAGCCCTGTGAGTGAAGCTGCAGAGATTCATCCAAAGCAAGTGGCATTGCTGTGCATTTTAAAACAGCTTTTTGTTCCAAGGAGGTATTTAGTAGAGATAGTGTACACTCTTTAAGAATAACAAAACTTCAGGGAAGAAATGGTTTGGTTTGGTTTTGCCAKCATGTATTTCATGTACAGAAAGAACACAAAGGTGAAAATCCTCCAGGGAAGGGAGGTTTTGATGCCAGGATTTTTGTTGCATCAGGAGCATAAGCGACCTCTTCCCCACTCTTATCACATGATTGTTCTAATAACTGGTGGTGTTTGGGTGTTGTAAGAACAGCAGATTTCACCCCGTTGTGCTACCATACTGGATTCTGCATTGGTGCATTGTCTTGGGCAATGCTAACAACTTTGTTTCTACTTTGAGCAATACCATCCACCTGCCAAACAGAAATGTACTCATATACRTGATGCTGTCTATTCTGTTATTTCAGAACATATGCAACCTGAAACTAAACATAGACTTTAGGCCTGCCTTTTCCTATTAATTCAGTTTATGAGTGATAAGGCTGCATGTCCTGTGTATTTACATTTACAGAAGAAAATTTCATGCAACTGTGAAGTAAAATTCAATGGATTTTTTTTCAAACTGTGTTTAGAGTGATTTCAGATTTTCCTATCAGGTTTGCTATTCCTTATTTTTAGCTGAAGAATAGTGAGATTCAGTGAAGGCTTGTAGTAGCTGTACTTATGATAAGTAAGCTTAATTTTTGTGTAAAACTTCATCTCAGAATTGTTTTCATAATGTTCTTTGAATTGGATACCATGTATTTTGTCCTTTATTTGATTTTTAGTTTCTTCTGGAATGTGTGTTGTTTATGTATCCTGAATCTCTGCCTAAGACAATGCATGGGGGGTTGGGTTTGGATTTTTTTTTTTAAGGAAAAATGTTTTATGCAATTATATCTTATTCCTAATTATTTTCTTTCTGTTTTTTGTTTTGTGTTTCTGACTTAGGAGTTTTATGTGCTTGGTGGAGATGGAAAGGGAAGAAAAGCAAGCTGGCCTCCAGAAGAAAGAAGGCAGCAAATATTTGATGGAACTTTTTTTCTGTGAAACCATGTTTTGAGTGTTCTCCTAGACGTCGTCCATAAATATCCTAGATCTCAGCTGAGGATTGCTATGATTGGAAACCTGGCTCATCAAACAGTGTACACTGGGAGAAGCCTGCCTAGGATAATCCATTTTCTATTGTTTCTGAAAGTCTCTAAGAAAACACTGTAGACATCTGCCTGTTATTAACTCTGCATCGTGATTGAGCAAAACTAGTCTTTGAAGTGAACAGAAACAGAGCCTTTTTGGAAACTTTTATTGAACATGACTCATGGAGAAGAGCTTGGCTCTGAGATGCACCAGGATTCTGTTGTTCTAACTTACCTAGAGGGATTACTAATGCATCAAGCAGCAGGAGGCTCAGGTACTGCAGTTGACAAAAAGTCCACTGGGCATAGTGGGGAGGATCAAAACTTTAAGATTTCAGGAAATATATTTCCCAGCTGTCAGAGTAATGGTCCAGCTCTCAACACGAGTACGTATCGGGGATCTGGCATGCTGCACCTCAAAAAAGCAAGACTGTTGCAGTCTTCAGAAGACTGGAATGCAGCAAAGAGAAGGCGGTTGTCTGATTCCATTGTGGATTTAGATGGAAAAAAGGAAGCTTTGTTGGCTGGCATGGTTGAAAATGTGCCTAAAGGCAAACAGGATAGCACATTACTTGCCTCTTTGCTTCAGTCATTCAGCTCTAGGCTGCAGAGTGTTGCTCTGTCACAGCAGATTAGACAGAGTCTTAAGGAGCAGGGCTATTCTCTTAGCCATGATTCTTTACAAGTGGAGAAAGATTTAAGGTGCTATGGTGTTGCATCCAGCCATCTGAAGACTCTGCTGAAGAAGAGCAAAGCAAAAGATCAGAAGCTGGACAACAGCCTGCCTGACATCACCAAGAACCTGCCCAAAGAGAGGTTTATAGAATCTCCTCATGCGGTGCAGAGCAGCCCCAAGGTGATGAATGAGCCCCTGTCGTGTGCTGCAAGGTTACAAGCTGTTGCAAGCATGGTAGAGAAACGATCCAGCCCTGCTGCCTCGCCCAAGCCCAGCGTGGCGTGCAGCCAGCTGGCCCTGCTCCTCTCCAGTGAAGCCCACTTGCAGCAGTACTCCAGGGAACACGCTTTAAAAGCACAAAATGCCAACCAGATTGCAAGCGAGAGGCTTGCAGCCATGGCCAGGCTACAGGAAAGTGCTCAGAAGGACATAGGCCAGTTTGGTTTGGCCAAAGGAATGACAAGCCATCTCAATGGTCAGGCAGGATCGTCCCCCAAAACAGTCGCTAGCAAAGGCAGTGTGGCGCCGTTTCAGAGTTCGGTGGGAATCATGCACTCACCTCCCAAAGCTGTGGGATACAAAAGTACTGTGGAAAGGAGTAACCTGAAAACCTCTCCCAGCAACAGTTTGCTCTTACATCTGCTGAAAAGCCAGAATACCACCAAGCACGTGAAAGGGCGTGAGCAGAGTGAGAGAGCCAGCATTTTTGAAGACAGCAGCACACCAACAACTGTTGATGAGTATTCAGACAACAATCCCAGTTTTACAGAAGACAGCAGTGATGATGAAAGCTCCCATTCTAACTGTCTTCCTATAGACCTATCCTTTAAACAGAGGACAGATAAGCCAGATGCAGGTCCACCTGCCTCACTGGATAACCTGACTCAGTCCTTGCTTCGTAACTGGGATCCAAAAGTTTCCTGTCCAGAGAGCAAGGAAGAGAAAGACACTCCGAAAGCTTCTAAGCTGAATCCCCACCAGAAAGTAACACTACTTCAGCTGTTACTTGGGCATAAGAGTGAAGAACAGGTAGACAAGAGTAATGATCCTCAGGGACCACACAGTACAGCTGATGTGGCAAAATTCACTGTACAGACTGGGAAAAGGACTCCTGTTGCTGACAGTCCCAGTGCCAACCGAATGACTCCGTTAAGCACTCCACCCTTGCTGGCTTCCACAAAAGCAGACTCTCCTATAAACCTCTCACACCAGTCGCTGGCTGTCAAGCGGAGCTCACCACCCTATGCCTGCAGCATCCAGCCAGACAGACTGATGAATTCAGCATCTAAGCACTTGATAGACCTGTCCAAAAGCAAGGAAATCCAAGGAGCTAAGCTGAGCAGGACTGATAGTCCCCAGAACTCCTCGGCGTTCAGTGCCAGCAAGCTGCTGCAGAACCTGGCTCAGTGCGGCATGCAGAGTTCCATGTCGAGTGAGGAACAAAGACCTAGCAAACAGCTGCTGGCAGGGAACATGGATAAACCTGTGGGCTTGATTGATAGATTGAACAGCCCTCTGCTTACGAATAAATTGAGTATGCATGAAGAAAATAACAAAATATTCAGTTGTCAGCCCGCACCCGCTGAACAAGGACTTCCAGGTTCGGAAATAGAAAATCTCCTTGAAAGGCGCACTGTCCTTCAGCTGCTTCTGGGAACTCCCAATAAARGTAAAAGTGAAAAGAAAGAGAGGATGCTTTTAAGAGATGAAAGTTCTCAAGAACAGACAGACAAGGCTTTGAATGAGCAAATATTGACGGTGAAAATAAAAACGGAACCATCTGATGAATCAAATGTTCCTTATAATTCAAATGCACAACAAGTAAGAGAATGCAAGGGTAACAAATTCCAAGGGTTTGCTCATTCACTGCAGAGAAACACAGCTGCTTCTCCAGCATCTGAGGAGGTGAAATCTGAGCCTCTTTCTCCTCAAGATTTCTCTTTTTCCAAAAATGGCCTGCTAAGTAGGTTGCTGAGACAGAATCAAGACAATTACCCTGCAGATGAGCCTGACAGGAGTCACCGAAACAACGAGCTGACACACCTTGAATCCAAGAGTCTTTGCACAGTACCGAAGAAGAGGAAGCTTCATGCTGAGCCTTTGGAAAGCCCATTAAAAAAGATGAAAAGTAACGTGTCTGATGCTGGAAACAATCATGCTTCTCCTACCGAGGCGCTGTATGGGCCTTTGCTTAACCAGCAAGAACTGAAATTCAGCAGAAGTGATGCTGAATTTAAATATGGTGTAAGTCATGGTTCAAATAGTGAAACTGAAAATAGGAGTTGGTCTAGAGATAGTAAAGGCTTTAATGTGTTGAAACAGCTGCTTCTCTCAGAAAACTGTGAGAGAGATCTGTCACAACATAGGAATAACATACTAACAGAGGGCAGGAAAAAAGGAAGCAAAACCAGTGCAACAATCAATAAACCTGAATTCACCATTTCTTCAGTAAGATCATTGGTGGGAAGCCCTGTGCAGCAGAACAATTGTGTAGATCACAGAACATTTCAGTATCCCGTAGCAGTCAAAAGTCCAGCCAGCTCCCCCTTCCCTGAACATCTGGGGAGCGCGGTGTCCAGACTGGAATCGGACCAGCTGAGCATGTGCTCCRTGCCCAGTGAGAAGGGCCCCATCAGATGGGTGATCACGGGCATGGACAAGAATGATTATGAGAAAGACTCTCCGAGACTGACCAAAACCAACCCAATATTGTACTACATGTTACAGAAAGGTGGCAGCTCTGTCAGCAGCCAAGAAGCACATGACAAAGAAATTTGGAATGAGCCTTCATTTACAGAGAGCTCGACTCGTGTTACAATCAAAGAGGAGTTGACATCTGAGCCAGAGCTCAAAACTCCTTTTAGTAACTTAAGAAGCCCTTACAATAGCCATGTGGGGAGTAACACCTCTCATCAGCASGGTGGTGTGAATGGAGAAGTGCATGGACTTCTGGAAAAAGTGCGAACAATCAAAAAAGAGCCAGAATAAACTGCAGCCTCCTCAGTGAGTTTACAATCAGCGGTTTTGAATCTTTGTTTAAAAAAAAAAAAAGAAAAAAGAAAAACGAGTATGAACTTCACTACTGTATAAATTGAGCATGATTTAAAAAAAAAAGCATGGTCTAATTGAAACGTTTTCATTTGATAAACTTTTTATTTTTCTGGTGATGTTATTTAAAATACATGTAGATAAAATTTGCTTTACAGTAGATTGTCACAAGGAAACTAGAAGGGTTGTAATTTGTACAAGACGTTTCTGTATGTATCAGATTAAGTTATGAGTACTCTTTGATCAGAGTCTTATTTGGATCTGCAAGCTTTTGGTATAACATAAAGTGTAAGCGTACAGCCTAGGTGGTGGTAATGCTGCGTTTCCTCCCTCCCTGTAAAATAATCCTTATTTTTTTGAAGCCTGAGCATAGAGACAGTGTACTTTTTTTTTTTTGAATGTTTTAATATGTTTTGTGAAATTTTAAGAATAACTTTTAAGAAGTGGAGCAGTCCGTCCAAGGTATTAGCTCGTCATATTGGAAAACCTGCGTCAGTGTTAATAATTGAAGTGCACTGAAATGTATTTTTTAGTGCTTCCAAAATTTGTATTGTTATTTTTAAATCTTGTTTGTGGTCCTGCCAGAATAGTGGTGTAAAATCTATTTTTCTTCCTTGCCCTGCTCTCAACAAATGCCTTCCTCAGAATTCTTAGCCATAGTTATGAGTTACTAGTTAGAATTAAGGGTTTTTTCTAGGTTTTTATAAAGAAAGGCAGATTTTCGTAGGCCATGCAAGTACTGCATGAGTCCTTTTGTCGGCACATTCCTGTCACTTTCCTGCCTACAAGGGGAAAGCCAAAATGCCTCTTGGAGCAGTGTGATTGAGAAGGCTTAGTACATGTATTCAGTGAGGAAAATGCTGGAAAGCTTGTGAAGGGGGTGAACAGAATTGTGTGTTCAGCACCATCCTGCTGCCCTGTGGAAGAATACCAACTGCACTAAAGCAGCACATCAGACTTCCACTCTAAGATGGAATAGGATTTTAATGAAAAATGTGTTGGCCTCTTCCTACAACCAGGGAAAAGAATCTATAATCTGCCAATATTTATTACTCTCTGAACAGCTGATACATGGCTTAATGCACTACCCTTCACTGCAGAAAATCTGGCTTTAGAATAATTTCCCAGGTAGCACTGAGGATAAAACTGTGGTTTTGTCATGTTCTGTAATGGATAGTGGGATATATCTGAGAAATCCTTCCCTGCCCTTTTCCTCAATCCCCACCTGTGCCGTGATTTGTAACATCTGGCAGTATCAGCCTGAGATGGGAGGAACTGAAAATTGCAGTCAGAGCTGAGACATCTTGAAAGAATTGCTGGCTGGGGAAGAGTCGCGTGGCTCTGCTTTCCCATTAGCACTGTCAGTGTTAACTCCATTTGCAGCCCCTATTTCTCTGGGGGCAGGAAGAGGACAAAATCCAGTTCCTCTGAATTATATGAGTTATTGGCAAGCAGAAGTTTTGCTGAACTTTTTACTCCCCTTGAAAAAAAAAGTTCTCTGTGGCTTCCTGATTTCGCAGATAATCCTCTCTGCCATCAGCAAGCAGCTAAGCAGTTGGCTTGCACAAATAATGAGAGCTGCACTCTGGTTAATTTTGTCTGTTTTCACCYTTGCGAGCCAATGACAGGACAAAACTGCTGTTTCTGTGCATCCCCTGTTGGCATAGCAGACATGAGTGACGGGGCATTTTGCTCTTTTCCATCTGGTTTGGTTTCTGAGATCCTTTTCCCAGACTCCTGGCTTGCTGAGACAGAGCAGGCTGTTGTCCCCCTCTTGTCCCTGTCCCCAGCCCGAGATCAGTTCCTCCTCTTTCCAGTGCAGTTCCTACTGAAAGGGACTTCTTCTGTCTGACAGCTGGAAAATGCACCACTATTCTGTTCTGCCTCCCTCCGGGGGATACCTTCTTTTAGGGAACACAAATATTTGGCAGTATCTGGTATAAAACATTCCCCCTGGTTTTTATGAGAAATAACAGAGCAATTTAAAGATATATTTTTATGTTACTTCGGTGAAGCGTAATATATTAATGGGCTGTACAAAGAAGATTTATATTTTAAAACCTTCACACAAATCTAATATCATTTTAAATGTCATTGTCTGAAGTATAATATAAAAATAAAATTTTGTTTGTCTTTAATATTGCATTTATAAGTAGCCCAATGACAATACAGATGTCTCATAGAATAATCATTAATGAGATAAAGTATATTTTGGATTGACAGTGGAACTGAATTCTTTTTATATGAGTCAACCCAGCAGAAATATTAAAAAGATGGTATTTGTTCCATCCATTAAATGTCTTTTAAAGTCTTAATTGATTATTTTTCTTGAAACAATGTGTATATAGGTAGGAAATATATACAATATAGAATAATAGATGGTCTCTAGACTAAATACAGGGCTATAATTTGCTTGAAGAGCTCCACAGAAAAATGCAGTGTGAGAGGATGTGGATTTATCTGGTGGAAAAAACTCCAAARTTAAGTTGAGATAAAGAGTGGGAAAGAGATTCTGACCCTAACAAAAAAATAATACTGGAATCGAGCAATGTGCTGACCTTTGTATTTATTCTAGGGTARTCTATTGTTATAATATATACTTTTGAACATTTAATTTTGAAAGTTTTGTAAAACAGTTAAGTTAAAATGTTAACAGTTTGACCAGTTAAGGATTTAGCTTTCTTTTTAGTTGATGTTAACAAAAGGGTATTGCCATTCTCACAGACGTCAGTAAACTCTAAAATACAAGAATTTAAGTTTGGGACATGGTGTTCATGGAAGAATCTTATCTCCTGTAGGCATTGCACTCTCAAACAGCAGGTAACAAGAATGAGGCCCTTGAGAGAGGGCAGGACATGCCAAGGGAATGCTCAATCAGCTGCTGAGAGGGCAACAGCTGGCTCCTCCTGTATGGAATTCTGCAGTATCACTGGTGTCACCCCCTCCCTAGGGAAGAGAGATCTTCCCTGATCTACCCCATCCACCTTTACAGCATTGACACCTTAGGACCAAAGGCTCTTTAATTGTTTTTTGTCTTGTATAGCATGGGTGAGTAAAAAGGAGTTGCTATTTTTTTCCTTGGGGACTTTTCCATCAGAGAAGAGGGGTGTGGGAGCTGGGTTTGTTGTCCCAGGAGGGACTGGTAGGGCTGGCCACGTTTTCCCAAGCAGCTCTAAGATCCCYGATTTCCACCAGTCCCTGCAGATAAATTGCAAACCAAGGTCATCTCTTGAGTGGCCCTCGGTACTCTCAGCAGCTGCTGTTCCCTCTAGGCCTTTAGGCTATGGATTTGGAGCAAAATGGGGTCTTGGCAGATGTTGGCAGCAGCAGCTGTGCAGGCAGAGCAGTGCAGGATCAGTAGGGGCTGGTGTGGGATCTCCCCATCAAAGGAGCAGGGAGGGAAGGGAGGGCACATCCCAGGTGCAGCCAGCAGAGACTGCTGGGGAAAGCTGCCTCCAGCTCTCAGATCAGTAGGAAGGGAGTTAGGGAATTGTCTCTGTACCACCCTGAGAGTGCAGTTGCAGCCCCTTGGAGCTTTAACTCTGGCCCACTCTGCTGGGAGGGGCTGGGGCTGCAGCTGGAGTTGTGGAGACCCCGGTGCCTTGCTGGAGGGGCGTCAGCAGCGCCTGGATTTGGGGATTGACTTGGAATTGCCACGCAGATTTGCCTTTTCTTTCCAGAGGGAAGTGTCTGGGACTCAGATATCCAGGTTTCTAGTGTCTCCTCTGCCAAAGCTTGAGGAAAAGGTGGTGGGTAAGGCTTGACCACAGAGTCAAAAGTGGAGAGCTGGAGGGCTTCTCTGCTGATACCACAGAGCTGGGCAGCTCAGTTTGAGAAGTTTATATGAGATCAAAAGGGAATTCAGCCATAACTTTTACTTTTCGTAGCCATTTGCTCTTAGTGAAGTTTTTAAATTTTTAATTTACAAATGTTTTTAAAAGAAAGAAATGAGTGGTTTAAATTTTCCCTGTTCAATGTTGGTGAAAGTATTACAGCTCTCATTGACGTCAGTGACATGRTATTACCAGTTTGTTCTCTGCCACATCTTACAGAGGAGTAAACTGGTAAGTATATATTATATATATATTTATATATAATGTAAATATGTTGACTTGTTACGCCTATAATATGTTGAAATTGGTTTTTAAAAGGTGATGTAAATAGTGGTTTCCTTAATGAAAAATACATATTTTGTATTGTTCTAATGCAAAGGAAAAAAAACCTTTTAATCTTTTTTGTTATGTATATTCCATGTATAAGTGTAAATATGATCACATAGGTTTAAAAACTTTTGCATGTATGTATACAGTTGCAAGTCTGGAAGAATGTATAGAAAAATTCTTTTATTTAAAGTTGTGATTAACTGCTGCATGAAAAGTGCATGGGGGACCCTGTGCATCTGTGCGTTGGCAAAAAAAAAAAAAAAGTCTTAACAAGTCAGGTCAGTTCAAAACACAACAGTATTCCACTTCTGGACATGACTTCTGCTGTGGTATTTTAGCTTTGTGAAAGAATGTGCTTCAATTCAAAAGGGTCTGGAAAAAAAATGCAAACCTACTTTTAAAACATGAAGTGCTCATACAATTATAAAAAAGTCATGTAAGTTCAGGACTCCATTTTGCATAACTGAAATATTGTACCTGGACTATTCCATCCCTGTAAAACAAAGGAGTATTGATTTTCGTTGCCATACATAAGAATTTGGGATTTTACCACAACCAGTTTTATTGTGATGTGTCTTCAGTAATTTAACTGGTCTCATTTTTTTAATTAGAAATTAATTTCCTCATGTGATGTCACAAAACTGTACATACTGCAGTGTGAAGTTTTTTTAAATCTTTCAGTGTTTACTTCCTGCAGAAGATTTGAATAAATGAGAAAAATGCATTGTCTTGATGGTTTTTAAATCTGCTTTATTTCATGTGTACTTTGCCTTATTGGAGTGTTAGTGGGCTCTTTGCATCGGTGCTGTTGATGCAGATTTCTGACAACAAAAGTACCTCAAGGAACTTAGGCACACACAACCTTCAGCAGGGCTACTGACTGGAAGCTGAGTGTTGTGGAGCTGGAAATGAAGCAATCTAAATCAGATTAGCAGCTTTACCTCACAAAGCTCGGTATTATGTTTTATTTAAGTACCCTTCTGCTTATTAACTTGAAATCAGTGACCATAAAGTGAAAACGTCTTAAGTGGGAATTCTCATGTGAAAATAATTATGAATGTTCAAACGTTGTTCAGGTCCCTTGTGCAGGGTGGAAAGATGTGTTTTCCGACTAAAATCTACTTTGGTTCATATCACAAAGAAGACTTCTCAGTTTCTGTATGCTTGCTTAAGAACATAAATAGAATAATAAGTGAACACAGTTTGCCCATGAAGCTCACACARAGGTTTAACAGTGCACTTCCATCGTATTTTGGAGTTAAGTCAGCTTATGGCATTAGTGCAAATGATGGATTGCAGCGTTAGTGCAAGTGCTGTTTCTCCAGAAAATTTTTGCTCCAGGGTGTCTGGACAGTGTCTGGAGCTGTACAGTTGCAAGCAAGCACATAGGATAGGTCATGACTGTCTTGGGTAACAGTAACACCTATTTTCATGAATCATCCTCTGCTTCCTGCTCTCAGCACTAAACTGTGTGCCTGAGGTTCTTTGGAAGCATTCTGGAAAGCAGAAAATATAATACATGAAGGTAATTTTAAAACAGTAATTCCAAATCCATAGATCTCAGCTAGGGCTTCCTGAACTGTGTATAACTGAGCATTTTAATTGTTCAGTATCCAAAATGGAGCAGCATGGGGATGCTGTCTCACTTTGGGTACGTCACCTTGCAGTATGGATGTAGTGCCACCAGTGATGCCCAGCTGTGCTTCAGAGGGAAAGGACCCTGACCCAGACTCTTCTCTCTGTAAGTAGGCTTGATGTGAGGGATCAAGGGCTGAGCCAAAAGGCAGCCACCTGGAAAGCCAAAAGGCAGCCACCTGGAAAAGCAATATCACTTTGGAGCCATCTCATCTTCTAATGGCAGTGCAGATTGGAAATAATTTCTTGAAATACGTGGTTTCATCAGTGCTATGTTTCTTTCAGTTTTGAGTCTGCCCACCAGGCAAAGCCAGCACTCTGCCTCTGTTCCTTCAGTGGTGATGCCCTAGGACAGTTCCATGGAGCACCTGAGTATCTCTGACTTTTCTGTTATTACTTGGGGGGGGGGTTCCAGGCACTTGTAAACTCACTGCATTCATTCAGTTGTGCTGTAACACCGAGTAAAACTTGCACAGTGCCTACCAGAACAAGCAGGGCTGTGGAGCTGAGTGTATGATGTGCTGGACAGCCTGTGGGGTGATGAGGATGTGGAATGGGTGTGATATCCCAAAAAACATTCCCCTCTGAGGGAATGTGAACAGCATTTGCTTGGTGATTCAGGATGAACTCACTCAGTGCTTTACACTGCCACTGAACTCTTCACAGACAGACCTGTGGTCACATGGAATCTTCTTGGTCCCCASCTTGTTCCTCTCAGAATGAAAATTACGTGTGGTGGTGATGTGGGGTTTTTTTTCAGAAAACAGCTGCTGAATGAAGGAATTTTCATTTCTGCTTCAGAGATTTCCAAACTGGAGGGGGGTAGGAGACAGCAGTAATGTTCATGGCACTTTGTCACGGGCATCTTTTATGAAAAATCCTTTCCTTAGGATTTTTCCTCCTGAGAAGCTGAGAGGCCTCAGGAACAAAATAAAAACAATGGTTATTGGTTATACAATGAATTCAACAGGTGGGTCTTTGATGGGCCCATGTTGGTTGTTTCTAATTAATGGCCAATCACAGTGAGCTGGCTCGGACAGAGAGTCCGAGCCACAAGCCTTTGTAATCATTCTATTCTATTCTATTCTATTCTATTCTATTCTATTCTATTCTATTCTATTCTATTCTATTCTATTCTATTCTATTCTATTCTATTCTATTCTATTCTTAGCTAGCCTTCTGATGAAATCCTTTCTTATATTCTTTTAGCATAGTTTAATGTATACCATAAAATAATAAATCAAGCCTTCTGAAACATGGAGTCAGATCTCTTCTCTCATCCTAAGACCCCTGCGAACACGGTCACGAGGACAGCTGTGGACTCTGATAGATCATTTGCAGGAATGTACATTGTGGAAGCCTTTGTAAGAGTAGAGAAACCTACTGCAGTAGTACAGACATGTCTTTAAATAAAAAAAGTAAAGCAAATTATTCTTCACTGACTGTAACCTTGCCAAGGAAAAAAATGTGGGTTTGAAACCAAAGAATACAATGACAATGTTTTGCTGTATGGCACAGCTTGGCACGTTAGGGCTGTGGAATACACCCCTGGGAGTGTCTGTAGGGACTTGATATGAGCCTAGAGCAGAGGCTAGGATGTGCAGGCAGTAATTGCTGATAATATTTTTATTTCCTTTTGATTGTCAGAGTGACTCAAAGGGAGCATGGCATAAAAATCCTCTCTGCTGGTAGCTATCAATGCTGCTAATGAAGGAGCATATGCTGATCCAAGCTCACAGCAGCCCACTTTGATTTGGCTTTCTAAGGAATGCTTGCTCTTAATGAATAAAGAGATTTGTCACTATTTCCAGATTACTTTTCTGGTTAAATTACTCAGAACTTAGCTGAGTGCAAAACAAACATAATTGACTTGTGACTATGCCAGTTAGATAAACCCGATGCCTGCTTCCACAATTAAAGTCAGTCCGTGCCGTCAGTGCATCGTGATGTGTTGGGGAAAGATGGAGAGACAGCTGTCCTCATCCTCAGTACAGATGATCTGGATTCTCTTCATCCAGTCTAGTTTGGGAAGGTGGTGAAAATTTCTCACTAAACAGGAGGCAAAGTGGGCTACTCCCTATTTTAGTGGGGGCTCTCTGGCCCCTGGCTTCACTGAAGCTGCTRCTGACTTTGAGAGTCATACCCTTTTGTGTGCTCAGTGTCCTTCAAAAACTTCACCCCAGAGGTTACTTCTGCAGAGGAGTCGTGGGTAGGCACTGAGGCAGATACAGGGAGTCTGTGGTTACCTCTCTGCATTTGCCTATCTGCACYTCTGGAACTCCAGCAAAGTGTTACAGCTTTTCAAGTTCTGCCTGACTAAATTCCGTGCCCAAATCTCAGGTACTGAGAGAGAATAAGTGATGCAATTGAAGGATGATTTGGAGTTGGATGCTCTGGTGCTCAGTCTCTTGTATGCTGTGACTTGGGAAATGCTTTGCTAGAGTTTCTGTGGAAGAGGTAAGTCCCTCCAGTAGCTGATATAATTGCACATTTCTTTTTTTCCCCTGAATTCACATTTTACTCTGAAAGAATCCTTTGGTCTGGTGTTGGGTTTTTTTCAAGAGGCCTCATTGACTCTCACATGCCTCACAAATGGCTCAGTGATTCACCTTTGGACAGCCAAGGGATCCTGTGTCCCTTCAAGGGATGTGTGCTGTCTCCACACCAGTGCATCTGTGTCCTGTCCTCGGTGTGTGCAGTAGGGGACCAGTGGCTTGGGGCTCTTGGCTTTTGTGCCACAGTTATTTAAAGTGGAGAAGGAAGAAAGAGAGTGAAGGGGAATCTTAAGATGGCAAGCTACAAGATGTTATTCCCAAGTGCCTTTTACTTTCTAATCCCACTTAATTTTGTCCTATTTAACATGGCCATAGTGAAAAAAATACTCATTGGCACTTGCAGCAAGAATTAGGAAGATCCAGGAAACAAAAATCTTGTGTAGCTATTCATGTCACAGGTTGTAGACTCATGGAATGGCTTGGCTTGGGAAGGAGCTTAAGGATAATTTCATTCCAAGCCCCTGCCATGTGCATGGGCACCTTCCCCTGGACCAGGCTGTTCAGGGCACCATCCAACCTGGCCTTGGACACTTCAAAGGATGGGGCAGCCACAACTCCCTGGGCAACCTGTGCCAGTGCCTCACCACCCTCACAGCAAAAAATTTCTTCCAAATTTCAAATCTAAATCTACCTTCCTTCAGCTTAAAGCCATTCCCTCTGTCCTATCACTACATGCCCTTGTAAAAAGTCCCTCTCCAGCTCTCTTGAAACCCCCTTTAGGCACTGGAAGGTGTTCTAAGGCTATGTCCCGTAGCCTTCTCTGGACTGAACAACCCTAGCTTCCTCATGTTCCATCCCTCTGATCCCCGTGGTGCCTCCTCTGGCCTGGTTCCAGCAGGTCCTTGTCCTTGCTGTGCTGGGAGCCMAGAGCTGGATGCAGCCCTGCAGGTGGGGTCTCAGMAGAGGGGCAGAATCCCCAGCACACATTTGGCTGAGTGTACAGAGCTCAGTACCACCACTTAAGTCATGGAGTATCACTGGTGYAGGTTTGCCCACTTCCTAGTCCAAAATCTAAAGAAGTTTTAAATTTCATTATGAACAAGTACCAGGAGCTGGTTGGTCAGCATGTAAATATGTTCAAAATCAGAAAAGAATGGTTTAAGTAATCCTTGCATACAGTGATGTCTGTTTCTTGTGTAAGGAACTGTTAACTCTCATGCTATTTTCCCCCTTCCTCTTACCTATTATTTTGAGTCCTTTCATCTCATCTTTAAACTACACAGGAGCCCAGTCATCACCCATGAAGGGCAGAGGAGACAAAAGAAGTCTATATTTTTAGACAACTCCTTTGAAATGCGTGTTTGCCTAAGGTACTGTGTGTTATGCATTTTCTGCATTGAATGCTGTGCCTTGGTCTCTCCTCTGAAAGTATTCACCCAAGGCATTGCATAGTGSCTGCACACTGAGCAGAGAGGTGATGCCATCTAACAGCAGCTACCCCCAGCACCCCCTTTATTTCCCCATGCTGCTTACTGTGGCAGAAAGAAGCAAAGTGTATGACACAAAGCTTTTCCCCCCCCGAAAAAAAATTGCGCTTTTGAAAATGGCACAGAATGAAAACTGCAGGTTCAAGGTCAGAAAAGGAAAACGAGAGGGGATTTTTTTTTAATTTTTTTTTTTAAGTGTCCTCCTCAGCATGGTCTAGCTGGCAGCCTGTTGCCTGCTCCCCCGACCTGTTTCCCAGAGGGAGGGCACTGTGGTGGTGCAGGTGTAGTGGTTGTTTCCCAGGGGGGGCAAATTTTGCCCTTTGCATGAGATCTGACTCAGAGAGCTGGTGGAAGCTGCTCCCACCACGGATAAAACTGTGGCAGCTCCTGATAGAAGAAGAAAAGGCACTGAAATCCCCTGCAGAAAATGTTCCCAGCCCAAAGAATCATCCTGCGTTTTTGCATGGCATAGATTTGCTGTTGTTAATTTAGAAGAGRAAGGAATAATTGTCTAGAAACTGACAGTAGCTATCCTATTGAATGCATCTCACTCTTTAAAACTTAAAAAGTCTGGGGATAAAGCTAGTTGCAGAAGAAAAAAACCAAATTTTATGTATTTAGTATTTTCAACAGATTTTTTCATGGTCTTAGAACATCTGCCTAGCACTTGAAAGCTTAGTTCTCTTTAGTCAGAAAGGTGCTATTCCAGTTTTCCTGCCATCTTTATATCTTTTTTTTTACCATTTTTGTTGTGCTTCTAGTAGAACAATATGGCTTGCTCTCACTTGTTTGATCTCAAATTAGGCCTGTAACACTGTACAATGCTGCTGCAAAATGTCTCCTGACAGTCCCAGGGAGCTCCTGCATGGAACAGAAGTCTCCTCTGACCCAGGCTAACTGCTGTGCCTTGCTCCTAGGGTGCCTGGAGCAGTAAATGGTAATGCTGGCCATGTGTGATTCTGAGCACTGTATAAATTTCTGCCTCGCTCAGTTTTTCTCTCTCCCAGTTGGGATCAAGGGGATATGGAGATTTTTGGCAGTACATTATGGGCTGCAGGAGCAGCAGCTGGTTTCCAGTCATCTTCTGTGCTCCTGTTAGCCTGCATTAATGGTGCAGCTGTGCCAGTGTCACCCTTTGAGCCTGTGCCCAGTTGGCCTGAAGCAAACTCGATTCCACAGGAGCCGGGATGGGGCTGTCCCCTTTGATGTGGAACGGTGGCTGCCTGTGGCATGGAATGCTGTGCCTTGCAGGGAGAGTAGAGACTTCAGCAGAGGAGATCAAGTTCTTGACAACTGTGGAAACATCTGTAGGGCAGGGCACAGCTTCTTGTGTTTTGCAGTTTCACTCCGGACGCTCAGGGTTCACTCTCCTCCTCTGCTCAATCCARGTCTTACTCTGCAGGGGGAGCCAGGAGGGGAAGGGGCAGATGGATGAGAGCAGCATTTGTGGGGCAAAACTCTGTGCTTCATCACCCTCAGGATCAATTCTGAAGCACACAAACCTCTGTTCAGAAATGCCTTAAGGCCAGGGCACAGCTGCAGCACTATATTGGTCAAGGGAGTGTTCAGAGAGATACTCTTTTTGATCTGATATTCGAATTCCTGAGACCTGACAGGGATTAAAAGAGGTGCTGCTGTAAAAGGGGCAATGTCAGGGAGCCCTGCTGGCCACAGGGGCTRCTGCTGCTGCTGCTCGGTGGGGCTGGGGGATGCACAGTGGCCAGCTGGGCAGATGGTCCGTCCCCAGCCTGGAGGGAAGGCTGGGTTGAGTTCACTGAGATGCAGAAAAGCACCTCGAGAGGAGTGCTGTGGTACCAGGCTGCCTTGCTTCAGCATCTGAGCAAACAAGGTCAGGTCATAAAGCCAAACTGGTAAGACTCCTGTGACAGCAGGAATTCTGTTAACTGTATTTTCTTTTTCCACAGCAGAAGTTCCAGCTGCTGTCTCATCTCTGCTTACCTGGGCTCTGCAGCAATTGCTGCAGTTTTCCTGCCATGAGCAAGAGTGGCTCTTTCCACAGCATTTATGTGAAACAGATCTGTGTTGCTTTCAGGGGTTGTCTGTGTCCWGTTGTGACTGGTTGTGTTATATTATACCACAATCCTCACGGAGAAGAGAATAGGGATGGTCTAAAAATTATTACTGAGGAACTCCAGATTGCATTGCAGTTGACTCTGGAGTTTGATGAAATTTCAGGAGGGGCTTATGGTTCATACCATATGTCAGGGTTTCTCTATTAAATAGCTGAAAAAAGAGTTCTTGTTTTAGAGAGACTTCAATGCTAGTGGAATATCAGCTGCACATGTATGTGACATAGAGAAGAGAGTATAATTTGCATTATTTCAAGTTTGGGAGTGTTAAAATGCATAGAATGTGGCCTTTGAGTTGAGAGCACCTGAATGTGAGGATTCCTATCAGATGGCAACATCCCTGGCAGTGATGGGACTGCTCTGGTGTGGTCAGGAACATCTGGGCAAGTGACAGTCACAGAGCAGACAGTGAACTCCACTACTCTGGTGCAGCTTCCTGCTTGCATTGGTTATTTAAATCACACTCCCTAACCCTGCCCCTGCTTGGGTTATCTCACCTGAGACCTTTGAGTAAAACTAGGTTAAAATGTACTTGCAAGAGAAACATCTTGGAAATGTAACTCACTTGCAGCGCATTAAATGAGCAAATTTAAAAGCCAGTGTGAGTGAAGAAAATGAAAGAAAGGTTTCTGAAGCCAGTGAGTAACCAAAGCAGAAACAGGACACTGGCTGTAATTTGTACCTGAAACCTGTGAAAGCTGAMCCCAGGCTTGCAATTGTAGAGAAGGTCTAACCCCTAATAGGCTTGGACAAGTAAATAAGACCTTGCAGCAGTGGAAGTGCCTTATTGTGACTGGGCTTGTGGGAGCCAGTGTTTTTCTCTGCCAGGCTCCACTCCACTGTGTGCTCCTCAAGATAAAGCTCTTTCACTTAGGCTTAGTTCCAGTATTCAAGATTTCTGTGTATTTTTAGCATGTTGTTTGTTTATCATCTGCCATATATTTCTTATAGCAACAGCGGGGCAAGTTAAATATGGGGTCTCGTGTCTAAAATAGCTTTTCTTGGAGAACACAGTGCATTTATACTCTCTGGTTAGGCTTTTTTTGGGGGGAACTTTTATAAAAAATAAGTGTAGAATAAAATAAAAGAATAAAAAAAGTGGAAAATCTTTGAAGCTGACACTCTGCAGCTAAATCAAACTGTTTAGATTTATGTGCAAAGTAAGGAATTTTGGTGCAGAGGGTTACTTTAGCATTTCTTTCTGTGGAGAGAAATGTCAATGAGCATGAATGTGCATGCACACACACACAGAAGATGGGTACAATGACTCATGCAGACAAAAGAAAAATTAAGAAAGCTGACAATGCAAGGGCTGGTATTTAAAGCAGGAGGGGTGTGTAGCGAGCATTCTTGTAGAGTAGCCATTATTTATTAAGTAGAGGCAGAGTGAGTTGAGCTATACAAAAATATAATGAGACATGCTTCAAGGAATTTGCAGCCTATTACAAACTCAGAAAAAACCACTGCRGGCACATAAAGTACATTAAGTGCTGGTACAAGTTAGCAGTAGTGAAGGAATCTGGCTGAGGTCATTGTTGAAAAGCATTGTGAAAGGAATGAGTCTGGAGGAGGAGGAGGAGGAGAGGGGAAAGTCATCTGAGGTGAAATTCTTTGGAAGACTTAAGTGGACCTGACACCAGCTCCTCTGCGTGGGGTGGATTTTATCCTTGATGCTGGGGAAAGATGACTTCCCACTTGGAGAGGCAGCTGGGGGAAGGAGGAGAAAAGTGAGGCAGGTTGGACTGGAAGGAAAGGTTTTATGGTGGGAATTGAGGGAGCTTTGGAAGATCCAGAGGGGAAGATAAGAAGGAAAGTGGAAATAATTTGGATGTATGGAACTACAGAATGACAACTGAGCTTGATTTGGAGCTAGTCAAGGAACACCTACAGATGGTACTGAGATGGTTTTTGGGAGCTGAGTCCATCCAGAGCATTCAATACCATAGGAAATGTAGAAAAACTGTAAATAAAACAGTAGTAGCRGAGGAGAAGGCTTTATTTAATTAATTCCTGGGCACTGGCTATCCTTATTTCAGGTGTGTGTTGTTTCCTAATTTAAAACAAAAATTATTATCTATGGCCCATGTCATGGAGGTGATCAGAAAAGAGAAGGTGACCTATTGCTGTGGGGCTGTCCAGTGATACCTTAAAAAAATAAATCTATGAACCCAGTAAGTATGAAGGAAGAAAAGGGAAGATCAAAGGTGAGATGAAAAAGAAGTTGCTTATTAAATTGCCTAGAGGAAAAAAAAAAAAGTGTCACCTGGATTTGAAAAATGAGCAGTAGTGAGGTAAAAGCAGGAAAAGCCATGAGGAGGGAGCTGACTCTGAGTGGCCAGGTGCCTCCCTTTGTTTATACTTAGTTGGTTTTAACTAAGAGAGAAGTATATCCTGGTGTGGGGGTGGTCCCCACACAGAACCCAAGGCTAGGCTTTGCTTAGCTAAAGGTTAGTGCTGACAATACCATCTTATCACAGCAAGCTGAAAAAGAATCCAGTGGGACTTCCTAGCAGTGAATTTTAGGGAATCTTCCTGATTTCTGGTTGCAAGGGACAAGACAATAACAAATTGTGGCTGGTATAGCATGGCTCTGGGGCAGGTTTCAAACCAGCCATGGTTTTAAACAGAGTCTGGTGAAGTAGAAGACCTTACCTGTAGGGGGATACAGCATGGGTAAATGAAGGTGGTATAGAATGTAATCTTACGCCCTAAAGAGTTGCAGCTGAGCCAATTACTAAAGATTAGGAGCAGGCCTGATGTTAACAGGCCACAGCTGTAGCCAATAAGAAGAGTGTTATAAAAGAGTGGATTGGTGGGAACTGGAGTCAGTTGGCTGCTGTGAGGACCAGGAACAGTCTGTGCCTAGAGGAGCTGCCTACGAAAAACATCGAGGAGGTACAAAACTCTGGTGATATGGAATCCTTGCACTATAATGATAATAGAGCTCTTGATATATAAGACAGCACTTACCCACTCTTTAAACTGTAAAAGAACCTTCTTTCGCCTTCTTTTTTCCCATATTTTTTCCTGTGTACTCACTGGGGCTGCTAAGCAAACTAGGGAGAGAAGGGGAAGACAGTCTGTCTTGCAAGATCATAAATTTCAGGGAGGAATTCTTTATCCTTTTCAAAAGTTATGCAAGAACATCTTCTGCCCCTGGACCTGTTAAGCTGTGAGTGCCCAGCCCTACCTTTGGCACTGTGAAAAGAGAGCAGCCCTGTTGCTTTTGGGTGYGACCTTTGGCTCTCCTGTGGTGTAACTTGATGAGTGTGGCAAGGCCTCACCTCTGCAGCCTGACCCTGCTCACCTCCTGTGTGGGGGACACCGAGGCTTGGGCTGAAGAACAGGGCATTTAGTTACAAATCTAGGTAAGCTACATGCTGTTTCCCARATACCTGAATGTGCCCTTGGGAGTAGGGAGGGAAGAGTTCATCGTTGTCTTCAGTTTCTGCATTCCCCAGCTCCTCAGTTCAGAGCAAGAGTTCTGGAATTTATAGCCTCCTACATTTATTTCATAACAAGTGCAGATGCTTCTAAGCCAGTGAGTTCAACCATCCTGACAACATATTTGCTTTTTCCAGCTGTCTCTTCTAGGGATGCTCAGAGACCCTGTGGCCCTACTCAAAAAAATATCTGTTGTTGAGAAAGAGTCTCTAAAGATTATTCGTGTACCATGAGCAAATACTTGTTGAAAGAAATATTTTGTGAAATATTTACTTGTGTACCAGATGCCCTTTCACCTGTTTAGCATGGTAGTTAGTGTGACTACACCTTCTGTGTGTCTCCTCAGCAGAATCTGGTTTAGAACATTCCACACAGATCTGGAAAGAGAAACCTGCAGTTTGGGGAAAAAGATGTATCTGTGGACTGCTACCCCTGCCAGTTTTCAGGAGTTTATTACTCTTAGGGGAAAGCTTAATAGTCTGTTAATTGAGAAGACAGAAGATTTTTTACACTTGGCTGCACACTATTATTAGGAGCATAGCAATAAAGGGAACAAACCTTAGCCCACATATTCAAGCAAAAAATTGCAAAATAAGTTTAACAAGATAGTGATGAATTATCCATGCTACAATGTGTAGCAGAGCACAAAAGAGATAATAGCAATAAAAGCATTGATTACTGCCAGGGATTCTGCTCATTTTTATTTTTTCCTTGTTTCTGGTGCTTCTGGCTTAATCCACAGGTTGTATAACTGCAACTCCATAATGTCATGGCAAGGTGGAGTCCAGCCTAGCTTGGGAAAATTTTATAATTTTTCCAAAATATCACCACTTTTTAAACTTTGATTCCAGACAACTAGATCAGAGTGAACCCTGAGTTCCTGGGAGGTACAGAACAGTTTGTTCTGAGGTTTTGCTTGCTTTGTATGCAGGAGAAACTGCTGCTTTTCAGAGGGTGGTCTGATGGTGCTGTGATTCACACGTAGTAGCAGTGGTACCATGACAACTTCAAACTCAGCCGTGCCTGTGAATTTCATCTCCAGTGCCAGCCCCATCTTTTATAATTCCCATGGTGGCTTTCTTGGTGGTTTCTTTGGGCTTTTTTTATAATGGTACAGTGTCACTCTGAACTGTTCCTAAGATTTTAATGCAAGTTGTTATTGCCCCAGCTTAAACAAAGAAAAGAACACAACATTAAATTTGTGAACACTTCTGGGGCTTATGTTTTTATATCAAAGTAAATTATGGCTCTGTAAACAAAAAATTATTTGATAAAATTTGTTGTGATTGATCCTTATCTACTGTGGCCATGCTGCTGGCATGGAGTCCATGAAATTTTGACCCCAGGCATTCTTGATTAGCTCCTGGTTCTTGCATGTGGCTCTGCACATTTCCTGTTCCAGGGAAACCAGAGGTCTCTTGCAAAAACAACTGTGGGCTTTTGAATCTAAATCCAGTGTATTCCAATGAATCTGCACCATTTACCACCTGAGAGAAGATCTTTTTTAAAGCCAAGTTAGGAGCCCCTGCACTGGGGTACATAGAGAGCATGCAAGCTTTGAAAAGGAGGACTAAGAGATCTTTTCATGCTTTGTTTTAATCAGGCCATCATCTGTTTTTGTGGACAAACAATTAGTTCCAGGATAGCAGACAATGGTGCAGTGGAAGGCAGAGCACCATGGTCTGTCTCTAGAGCCTGTAGCTGTCCAGCCCCATGCCTCATGTGGCCCTTTTGGGAAACCAGGCATCTGCAGGAGCAGTGGGYGAGTATTCCTAGCATGGATAGTTTCAAACCTTTGTGGTTTGCTGAAGAAGCTTCTGTTTATACTCCTATTAAAACAAAAAAAAAGTAAAAAAAGGAGGACTTCTGTGCAGCAAGGGTTTGCACCTGGCATGCTGAACAGCTGCATTGTAGGGAGCAAGGATTTTACCAGGAGGGGGATTTTAAGTAAACTCACCAACTCCTACTGCAAGCACACAGGTGTAGCTTGAAGCAGAGGAGCAGGCTCTGTTGCTCAACCATTTTTGAGTTGACTGTCAGGATGAGTCCTTGCTGGTGCTAAATTTCCAGTATTTTCTTCTGTGAGGTTGTTTGTTTAGAAATACATATAACCAGGGCTGTTGGAGTGTGTGTGCCCTGGCACCACGACAGGCTGGCACTGACCCTTGCCTCCCTGATGGCAGAGCTGGTGCTGCTCCTGAGCCTCCTCTGCTCCCTGAGGAGATGGTGGGACAGGACTGGCCATGAGGCCCTGCCATGCCCTTCTGTAGTGGCCCTGTGCCCTCATGGGAGTAGGAGAAATAATGCCTGCTGTGCACTCAGACGAGGCAATTCTCCTTGCTCAGGAGGAGCACGGGCAGGGCATTTGATGGTGGCATCTGAGAGCCATATATRTTCCAAACATCTGGAAAATACATGGAATTTGCATGCAAGATGTGCACTATCCACTGACATACCTTTGCAAATCCAAAAATGGAGGGGAGTAGAGGGAACAACCCCAAGCTGAAGAAGAGGAACTTTCCAAAGGTTTCAAATGAATTTTTTAAAAGCAGATCTACTGTGTCTCCTGACGAATCCTGACTCGCCTGAGGTCTCCTCACACAAATTGTGTCAGCTCTGCCAAGAGCTGAGGTTATTTTGGGCCTGCCTGGATCATGTCAAAGCTGTTTGCACCCTCTTGCCCTGGTGCCACTGATGTRCTGCTCTGGCTGGGGCGTGCACTGCCCTGACCCGGTCGGGTATGAYGCACTCACTAAAACCAAACAGCTGCTGGGTGTGGGCACCTCCTCCTGTCCTGGGAGCACAGAAGGGCTGTGCCATGTCACAGGAGAGGRCCCTGGGAGCCAGGACTCTCGGGGGCACTTGGGCTTTCCTCAGAAAGGAGGAGATGGGGCGTGAGGAGAGCGCTTCTGCCGATGGCAGCTCTCCTCCACCAATGACTCAATAAAATCTGGCAGCCAGCTGGATCACCACCAACACAGTGTCTTGAGGTGTTGCTGGGACAAAGTAAAAATACTGTGAACTGGTGTGCCATCTACCCTGTGCCACATCTATGAGCTACTCGGAGTCAAGGTAGTCCAAGGAAATGTGAACCTGCTGGAGCTGTCATGGAGAAATTTGGAGTAAGATGCWTGCACCATACAGAGGCAGTGCATAAGCTGATGCTGGCTTCCAGCAAAGGGTTCCTCAGCCCTTTCAGCAAGGCACACCATGTGTGGATGTCGGGTTTTGTGTTGCTGAAATGGCTCCTGAGGTGTTAAAGTCTTTTTTTCCCAGCCCTGCACTCAAAGAAGTCGAATGCCTCAGCTCTGGTTCTCAAGGTTGTTTATTTTCTCTAATCTAATACTTTCTTTCTGACCTGCTGAGGTCTGTCCAGCAGATCGGTTCGTGGCACACTGATCACCCTTGGGGCAGTGTTATCTTTTATACTAAAAACTATGTGTACTTCATTTACAATAATTTTCCAATACCTATCATGTATGTTAGACAGTCTGTCTCTATCCTAAACCAATCCAAAAGTGTCATCATCACAGCAGAAGATGGAGGACAAGAAGAAGAAGGAGAAAGACAGGACACGCCCAGATTCTTCCATCTTGCCTCTTGAACCCCCATTCTAAAAACCCCAAAATTCTATGTTTTCACCCTGTGATAAATTCACTGTCATTCTATTCAAACCCCTGTGGCTTGTAACTCTTCGCATCTTGGGACTGTATCTGGTCATAGCGACCCCAAGATGCGTTAGAAAGTCTCTTTTCCCAGCCTGGTGGTAGAAGAAGGAGTCGGAGCACTTCAGTTCTCGATCTCAAGGTTGTTTATTGTTCCTTATCTACAAAATTTTTTCTCATGTCCACCCAAGGTCCTCTCAGCAAGACAGTCAGAGGCACTCGGCCTGCCCCCTGGGCAGTGTTATCTTTTTAAACTAAAAACTACATGTACAGTATTTACAATTACTTTCCAATACCTATCACCTGTGTTAGACAGTGAGCTTCTGCTCTAAAGCAATCTAAAAGTGTCACCATCACAGCAGAAGATGGAGGCCAAGAAGAAGAAGGACAGGACACGCCCAGATTCCTCCATCTTGCCTCCTGAACCCCCATTCTAAAAACGCCAAAATTCTACTTTTTCACCCTGTGATAAATTAACTATCATTCTACGCAAACTCTTGTGGCTTGTAAATCTTCASACAAAGTTGGTAATTGTTTCCAAGGGCTAAAATCACAGGCACAGGTGTCTTTGACTCCGTGCCAAGGTCTCTCAGCCTCCTGCCAGGGTCTCGAGTCCTCCAGGGCAGTCAGAGGGATGTCCTGGCTTCTGAGATGTGGAGAAATGGCAGCACAGCCATCTGTGTCACCCTCTGGGCGGGGAATCTCGGCCACTCCACAAACCAAGCACGCAACAGAGACCGAAACGCGCCCAGCGAGGGCAGAGCATCTGAAACTGCTGCTCTTTCTTTCACACTGGTGAAACCTCAGTCTGCACCGCTGTGTCTGCAGAGAAGCACGCACATTGCTAGCAAGGAAAACGCGCGGTAACAGTTGGCGTGTGCCGCGGAGCAGGGACACCGACAGACGGCTCCCGGGAAGGGGACGGGAGCACACACGGGAGCAGCAGCATCTGCCCACCAGGAACCAGGAGCTGAGGCMGTGTTTTCCAACAAATGGCACAGTTTGGGCAGCTGCCTCTGTGAATGAGGAGCCTTCAAAGATGCTCATCTCGCTCCTGCAGTTTGACGGCGCAATCGTGTGTGACTCCTGGTGGCTGATCCTTCCTCAAACACTTGGGTTTTCCAWCCCTGCAAATGGACTGGGTGCTCTGAGAGCCTGCCAGCTGTTTGGTTTTAAGGCAACAAGCACGCTGCAAGAATTATTTTTTTTACATGTGCTCGTTTCAATATGTTCAGATGTGAAAGTACTTAACTGCATAATGCCCCAGATGTCTGAAGGCCTCTTGGGGATGAGAGCACGCACTGGTGATGTTGCAGCCTGGAACAGTGTTTTTTGTGTGCATTAGGAATGACTACAATTAGCAATGGAAATTTAGGGCAGGAAACCACCTACCCAGAGAAGAGATTGACTGCAGACAGAGCCATGCACAATAATTCTGAAAACTGAGCAATATTTGACATCCAGATAAACTGAAGATAAGTCTGAAACTCAGCCACTCAAAAACCAAGTTAAAGTAGGTCAGTGAGTTTAGACCCAGCACTGCAGTTTGAACAACTCACAGAAAGTATCTGCATACTTTTCAAAACAGAGGCACTGCCTAAAGCCATTGCTTTGCAGCAGATCCAGAAGTCGACTGAACATCCAAAAGCCTAATCCAAGACCTTCCAATGCTGCAATAACATTGAAAATGAGACTAAATCATCATCCTTTTTTAAGAAGTGTTCAGTCAGGGGAAAAAATTTAAAAGGGTTAAGCTTCAGCTGACACATGCTCTACTTCTCATGTGAGCTTACTAGGAACAGCAGCAGGAATACATCTCTGTGAGAGCAAGCCAAGCATGACGCTTGGTTTTGGCCATACTGTTATGGCTCATCTTGGGGTTTTTTGGGGCCACAAGACTTCTCCCAGCTCAGTCCTGCCCACCAGCTGCTTCCTTCCAGGGCAGAGCCTGCCCACTGCCAGGGCTACCACAAATCTGCCCTTTGACAGGGCTGATTCACTGTTGGAGTGTGGAGAAGAGAAGGCAGCAAGTGTTGAGCATCCCCTGGGCAGTGTGGCTTAGCTCCGGGGTTAAAATGGCTCTCTCAGCAGGGCACCCAAAAATGCAGCACTGGGACAGTCCCATCAGAAACAACTGTGTTGTCACCTTTAGGAAAAGGTGCAGCAGGATTCCTGCTTCCTCACCTGGGTCCAATGCTAGTAATTAAAATAGTTAATGTTAATTTGTTACTGGGGAAGAGCAGGAGCATCAGCCAGGTATTGGGGCTGGCGCGTGACTTCTCACTTTTTGTGTTGGTATTTCCTCTCTCCTGAAAACACAGAAGCTTCTGGTTCTGGCGTGCTATTTCTCTTCAGGTTTTCAACACATAATATGAGACTTCATTTAAAACAAAACAAACAAAAAAAATACAAATAAATAAAAAAGACAGAAAAATCACTCAAGCCAGAAGAAAATGGCMCCAAGTAACTGGCTAGAATCCTTAATGTCTCTTGATAGCACAGGAAAGCTTGTACAGACTTTCACAGTGAATGACTCAGGTTGGTATTTAAATTTGAGAAGAAATCACCCTAAAAATATAAGTGAAGACTGATGCAATTTTCTAGGTTAGGTCTGCCTTATTTAGTGAGCCTCATTACATGTTCAATGACATAAAACCAGGTGGCAGTTGACACACTAAACCAGTCTAAACAGGTCACAGTCTGCTCCAATGTCAATCATTTGCCTGGGGTCAGGAAGTAAAAGTAGGCCATGACTTCATTTCTAAAAGCATCAGATTTGGTTTTGTTCCTTGTTAGTTTTGCTCAGCTCCTGTGCTGAAGTGCAGTGGTCACATCCATCCTGGGGAAGCGGCTGAACCYGAGGCTGTGTCTTCCCAGGAATCCACTGCGTGGTTTGCAGCGTCCACCTCTGCCTTTTCTGGCTGCTGAGGGGGTGGCTCTTTGTTATCCCTCTTGCCTTGAGCAAAAATCATTGCGAATTTCACAGGGCAGCTCTCTCAAACAGCTCGTTCTGTGTGTGCCAGAGGTACACAGAGGCATGAAACAGGCACTGGCATGAGAGTCTTGGCTCATGGGCTGGCATCAGGATCTTTCCTTTGGTTCACATCAGCTGATTGATATCTCTGGTRTCCCTCTTTTCAGTTAGCAGAGTAATTCCAGTAACACACCTTTTTGTTAAAATAGAGTTTCTGAAAATACATTGTGTACAGCAGCAAGGAAAAGCTGGTGCTGTGGAAAACAACAGCTTTTGTAAAACTGCATTTTCTGTGGAAAAAAGGCACAGACTTATTTCAATGGGCAATAGTTCATAGTGCAATCCTACCAGGCTGTTCCTTGCTTTCCTGTCTCCAAGTAGAAGCTCCGTAGGGGAAAAAAAATATAACATTATTTGAAGTAGGAGAAACTAAAATATAACATTTTATTTTCTTTTCACCTCCAATTCAGCTGTAAGGCCGGGAATTAGAGGGCAGGGTCTTCAGTGCCGTGTTGAAGTGCAGAGAGAGCAGTGGCAGGTGAGCAGAGATGCAGCCCCAGAGTTCTGCACTGGGACATGTCCCATTCTGAGCTTCCTTTAGTGTGCAGCAGCACTCACACTGTGAGACATTTCATCATGGCAGTGCTGCTTTTGCCGGGTGTTTGGAGGCTTTAGTAATAAAAACAGAGGCAACTGCTGAATCAAGTGAAAATGCATCACAATCCTTTTAGATAAGATGCTGTAGGACCCTTGACACAAGTCTTTCCGTGATAAATTTTATTGTGTGTTAAATAAAATTACTTAGAATCATATTCCTATTTTTAATTTCAGGCAGCTGTGTGGATCATCAACATTCCTAAAGGATCTGAGGTAAATTCAATTACTGAGAAATGTTTCACCTGATATAGAAAATTGAGTGGTGTGCATTACATTATTAGATGTTTGTTTATTGATTTCTGAGGGCCTATCCTATTATAGTTTTTTAATCCTTCTAAAGACTGCCTCAGGTTTTTGAGAAGCACTTTGGGTCTGAACAGCCATGCTGAAGGAGTGATTTATTTGGTCTTAGTACAAGAAAAAAAAAATCAGCATTTTAAAATTTGTCACCAGTTGGAAGCTGAGATTTAAATTTGAGAAGGGTCAAATCTGGATTAAGTATTTTAGATGTACTTCGCAATAGAAAAGTGTGAGCAAGCAGAAAAATTCTGAGACAGGTCATGGATGGAAAAGAAAATATTGCTGTGCAAATATTGAGAGAAGTGTGCTGGGAACTAAGATGGAAACTTTCTGAAGTCTGATACTTCAGTGGTATCTTCCATTAATTGTTGCCTGTATGATAACCCTGTGTGGACCAGTAATTTTGGTATAATTTAATACCAGTTGTCCTAGCCGCTCATATGGTCTCTTTTCATGTGGCTGGTTCAAAGTACAACTTTACATACCAGACAAAAATTAATTCTCCAGTTCCATATGTCTGAATGGAAACTTGAGACTGAGTCAGAAGCAGTTAAAAGTAAAATTCAAGTCCTGAGATCTCAGAGAGAAACTTCTGCTTCACAGATTCATAAATGCATTCTAGTTTTGCCAAATAATATAGTACTAGTGCTTGTCATTAGGTGGTAAAATAAATATGTGCTCTGTTTTGTTTGGTTTTGGTTTGGTTATGGTTTATTTCTTTGTTTGGATTTTTAAAGAGTACTTTTTAGACTTGTTTGTGAACCTCCAAAGCAGGCTAAAGTTGGTTGTGGGAATATTTGGCAGAGACCACAGACTAAAGTGAGATTGTTTCCCCAGTGGAAATGTTGATTACTCATTTTTCTTGTTTTCCTTCCTAGGAACTCTCTCCAAGGTTATGTATTTTAGGATCMGAAGTGTAATTGTATCCTCAGAGCATATCAGTTCAGTTTATGTAGGGAGCATCATGGCATGTGTCATATGAATTCACTGGTCAAATGCTGTCTAATGCTGGTCTGCTTTAGTTCAGATTATCAGTGGTTTGCAAGCATAACACCATGATCTTTGTTGTCTTTCAATAGACGTCTAAACCAGAGATCACCAAACCTTTTTCTTAGTTATCCTGCTGTGGACCACATAGGCTCCTTAGCAGCAGAAACAAAAAGTACTTAAATGTGTTGAGTTTGTTGTTTTGCAGAAATTAGTAGTGCTGTGTTTCAAGTTACAGAACAACTGGAAAATWACCACTCATATTCTGTTTACAGAAGCACATTTTCTGAGATAAAACTGAGAACTCAGCCTTGTAACCACAGCTTTGCATCTRACATTGAGAAATCAGGATAAGTTTTCATAAGGTCTTTAATTGAAGGTGTGTGTTAACAGAATGTCGCAGCTTCTGAAAGTATCACAGCTGTGTATATTTTCAATGTAAAGTATTATGGGCTTAGAATAATATAATTAAAGTATAAAGAGGAAAGATGTTCTACTRAAAAATCTATTTTTAGCTTCAAAGAAACTTAAATTGAAATGTAGAAAACATTAGGTCACTGATGGCATTCTCCAGAGCCCTTAGAATTCAAAGGGAAGTTCTGGATTGAATGCAATCAACCACAGCAGATGTGAAAGCTTRGTGTGAAAATGCCCCCATAAGCAAAGAGATGTGATGTCTGATGGTTTTGCATGCCAGAAAATGAATTTCTGTGGGGATCTTGAGAAATGTTACTTTTCACAAAAATAGATGTAAAAAATATTGCATGCTATGTTTTCTACCTGTTTTTCAGGGTCAGGGGTTTTAATTGCAGCCCAGTGATTCAATGAAGAGTGAGGAATTCTAACATGTGTTCACATCTAAAATCTCTTAGTTCTTCACATAACAGAAAAAATACCACATAACTGAATAAATTACCTTTATGTATTCAGGCAGTCTCCTGAAATGCATTGCCATTGTGGGCAAGTTCCTGTAGCTGTTTTTGAACCAGGTTACTCTTTATTTCAGCTCATGTTGTGTTAGTATTTCCTTTCTAGAACTGGTTCAAACCTACATATTTTGATGTATCTAGTACTGAAATCTGCCATTAAGCAGAGGGGCTGAAATAACCGATATTTACATTGACAGAGGAATGCAGGAAAGTTTCCTTGTTGTAATATTGACTGTAGTGAGTTTTATTAACCTTTTATTTCCCTTTTGTAGCCAGGTGACACTGCTTATTCACTGCACAATCTAAATTAAACAGCAGCTGGTTGGCTCCCACATTCTTCTGTATAAGGATTTCAAAACTCATCCTGGTGTATCACTTTCCATATGTTTCACACTGAATTTTAAGCAGAAGAATGTCTGTCTCAGCCTAGATACTTCCAGTCACACCTTCCTGGTATAGAAAGTCCTGGTTAATAATAATTTAATCACAAATATACTTTTTCTAGATCTCTACAAGCAGTGGCATTTGCTGTGGTTCTTCCCAATTCCTTAGACCAAAAAAAAAAAAAACCAAATAAAACCAAACCAAACAAACATACACACACAAAAAACCAAAAAACAAAACCAAAAAAACCAAGAGGGTGGTTTGGGGGGGGGGGGCAAAAAAAAATTGCCCTTATTTAAAAAAATTCTGTCAGAAGCAAGACCATAGCAGCAACATAAAATAGCTGGATGTATACTAGGGGAAAATGCATTCTCTCTTATTTTTTTTCCCTTAAAAAAATGACATTTTTAGTGTTTGCAGGTTACTCTTGCTCTGATTAGCCATATATCTTAGTAAACTCATTGAGCATACACAGTAAGATCTCATTTATCAAGATTAAAGGTGAAAGCTTAGAAAATGGAGGATTTTAATAGAGTCAGCAGCAAAAGGCCAGAAGTGWCTTGGTGCTGCCCAGGCACTGGGATAGTGAGAGGGGCAAATCCCCAAATTCCTCTTCCCTGTTTGCTGTGCAGTGTGAACACACTCCAGTCTGCTCYGAAACCCGCAGCTTCAGGTTTTTCTATTTCAGCAGAATGTGCAGTTTAGCTGTGGCTGATATTGTCTCATGCTGTCTCATGGTTTTTTGTGGGCTTTCAAGGCTATTCAGCATGAGACAAAGTAAATTATGAAGCTTTAGCTAGAAGGGTGTTCCTTTTTCCCAGGGTTACCTGTGTCAAGGAGCAGATTAATTTGAAGAGGCAGTGGAGCCATAGTGGGTAATTTGCACAATCATGAGTGAACATTTTGTTCATTGTTTCTTGTTCTTCTGATGAATCATTAAATTATTTAGGTTGGAAAGGACTTGAAGGATCACCTGGTTGCCAAGGGCAGGGAYACCTTGCACTATCCCAGGTTGCTCAGAGCCCCATCCAGCCTGGCCTTGGACACTCCCCGGGATGGGGAATCCACAGCTGCCCTGGGAAACTATGCCCCACCACCCTCATAGGGAAAAATTTCTTTATAATATAAAATCTAAATTCATCCTCCTTCAGTTTGAAGCCATTGCTCTAGATAGACTTACTGTTTACAGCCCTTTTATTGTTAAATTTTGGAAATTTGGGGTTGTTTCCCCAAATAAAATAAGATAGATATAGCTTTTTTTTTCATTTCTAGAATGGATTTGTCTGATTTTAATTTTTCTCAGTTATTAAATTAAAAGCATAATCGTTGGTTTATCTCTCAGYCTATGAAATTTCAGAAATGAAGATCATTCAGCTGCAGGTCTGTTACAGCAGCAGAGACAAGGGCAGCACAGTAGGATCTCCTCTCAGGCTGAAACATGATTCCTGAGCTTGATCTGTAGCTCACTGAAGATAAGTGGAAAATGCCTACTGAGTTTACTCAGACCTGAATGGGAATCTGAATTGAATTCAATGCACAGAGAAAGATATTTTTTTTTAAATATATCTACAGGACTTGAAATTCATCTAACAGCTTTGCCCACTGGGTAAAAGTCACTTTTCATTCACCAGCTTTTAGATGCAGAGCCTTAAAAAGAACATGATTTATTTTATCATCACTGGTTAAATTACTTAGCTTATGATGCTTCTGAATGTGAATGTAGAGAGTCCAGTTATTAACTTTGTCACAGTATTTAACAAAAATTTAGCATGTATTCCATGTGCCAGAGACACCTAGACTGAATGTTTGGGGTTTTTTTTACCCAAATAACTTCTGATAATTTGTAAGAAGTGATAAACACTGAAGTTAGGATCTGTAAAATACCAGGGCATAAAACAGCCAAGCTCCTCATTACAAAGAAGTTCAGCCTTATATTTTTGATACATGTCTAAGTTCTATGATGATTTCAGTCTACATTTGAAAATGCCTAGAAAACTTTATCAACACCTTCTCTCTTTCAGTGCATCCTAGGTTTTGCTTGAATATGTCTGTCTCAGTTGACACTCTGCCTAGAGGCCAACAGAGTAGTTTTTGATTTGGAACAAGTTCTAAAATTTAAATCAGGAAAAGGCTTCTTCTGCGTTTTCTGTCAACTTTAGAAAAAGCCTACAGAAGAAATTATATAACCTAGATTCACAGTTACAAAAGGATTAATAGTAATATTTTGTATTCAAGGGGACAAGGGAGATTGGTGTTATATAATATTTCAAAGCTGCTGAACAAAGCAACTTGATAATGGAGGTAATATGAAGTGAAATATCCAAGATTTAAAGAAACTGATGGAATGGTGCTGTTAAAGTCACCAGGAAGGCTGCATCTCTGGAGATACCCTTAGAAAGGAACTAGGCCATCAAACTGAAGCTCTCAGCTTCATCTTTAATAGATAAGAAGCTCCTTCTGCAAAAATCAGTGTAGCACAGTTAAATTTGGTCTCTGGTAATTATAGTGGCTGAAGTTCCCTCTGTTAGGGATCTCTTCTGTGCTTTCTCCTCTTTATGCTTGTGCTGCCCTGCTCTCCTGCACTTCTGCCTTTATCTTTCCACCCTCCAAAACAGCACCTGAGTGGACTGGGTAGATATGGTGCCCAAGAAAGCCCAATAAGGGGCATTGTGGTCATATTTAATATCTAGAACAATAACAGCTAAGGTGTATGGAGGAGCTATCAAGAGCAGCCTCGGTTTTTGCAAAGGTTTTTTTAAACTGTTTTTTCAACCAGCTTTTGATAATAGATTTATTTACATGTAGCTTCTGGGATCTGGGTTTTCAAGCCTAGTGTGGACAGGAAGCACTGATGAGGTTTTGGGACCCACCTGCAGTACTAAAAACTCTGCAGGTCCTTAAAAAAGAGGGAGCGGGTGTCATAACAATTACTGAACCCCAAAGGACATAAAGCAGACAATGAAGAAGAATTACAAGGGGAGATCAGTGCAAAAATGAAATACTGAAAATCAAAGGTAGAAAATATGTGGAAAAAATCCCTGGAGAAGGAACAGGCATACTGCTTCTGTTGCTGCCTTTTCCAATAAAGAAGAGTAATAACCATTTTTTACTTGATTTCCACCTGACAAGATGACAAAAGAGCACTTGGAATGACTGTGACAAGAGCCTATGTGCCCCAAACCCTTACTAATTCATGTATTGATTTTTTTTTAGGAAAAAAAATGTCTAGCCTTTCCTATGTCTGGTAAATGTAAATCAGTGACTTGAATTAGCAGCTGCTTACTCTTATATGCATACAGAGATGTGATAGTCTTAACTGGAGGGATTTGCAGCCTTATTACTTTTTATCTCTTTTGGAAAAGTTTAAATTGGGTGTTGAAACTGCAGTGAACCTTATTAAATACCTTCCCAGTCCCCATTGGTTGCCTAAAGTGCACAGTAGTTCTTTTGTGTTGCTGCAAGAGGAATGAAAGATTTAGAAACTCAAACCTGTCCAGAAGGCAGCAGGCACATGCAGATCTGGAGAGGGTGCTTTCTCATTTGTAACAATGCCAACGCTTTATTGTGATGCCTTGGAAGCATCTCGAGGTATTGATTCTGAAAAAGGTTGGCACAGGTTCAGCCCCAGTGAAAGCAACAGAGTCAGCTTATCCAGCTTGCTTTTGAGGACTTCAGCCATCTATCAAGTGAGCAGGTTTTGCATATCTGGATGAATAATTCCTGTACAGCAAACTGTACGGCAACGCTTAGCCTAATCCCACAGCTGCTAATCTAATATATATTTCACACTTAACACTTTTTTTTTATTTTTCCCCCCCTTCAAAATGAATGTTCAGTGACTTCTTGCTTTGGGATTCAGGCTCTAACTTTAAACAACTGATTTTTATGCCAGAGAGACTGTCAGCCCGTTCATCATCAGCCACATGCCCCCTCCCTCTGTGGATCTTTTCCCTTCTCTGGCTCTCGCTGCGTAACCTCCTTTCCCTCCCACGTCACAGGCACTGCAATCCTTTTCCTTCTCTGTTCCTGCCCTGCCATAATCTCCTGCTAACACACCAGCTCTCACTAAGAGAATAAGCCCTGCCACCCCCAAGCTCAAGCAGCTTCCTCAATAATGCCACATGATGGGAGATTACGTGCTTAAAATATAGCTCAGTCTTAGCGCTTTCTTGCTCCTTGTAATTCAAGCCCTTCCTTGTGAGTTGTGASATGTCCCAAATCCCTGCCTCAGGCCTAAAACCCCTTGGCCTGTTTTTTAGGATGATCTGACTCCATACTGGACTTCCCACAAGTCTGCAGGTTGCTGGGAGGCACCTGAATGTGCCCTCAGCTGCCATGGGTGGCACATTACCACATCCCTCAGCAAAGATACAGCCTTAAAAATGAGGCTGTGCCTCGTTTTTGCCCCCCAAAATTGCAAGACAACAAGCAAAACAAGTTGCATTTTGCAGTCCTCCAGTCCTAAAATGCAGCTGGTTATTTGCCTTGTTTTCCTCGGGAAAGTTCTGCGTGTGCATGCATGTGCCCATGTTTATCTAGCTGGGAAACTCACAGCGTTTTCAGTAAATATGGGAAGTATAAATCCTTGCACAATGTTTCTGGAAATACAGCAAGCAGGTTGATACATGGGATTATCTTAGGATACACTGAGAATGGGGTACCTGAACAGCTGTATGGCATAAACTCTAAGTTTGTGTGCACATACTGGGGTAGATGGGTGCTGTTTTATAAACTCTTTTGGTACTGGAACAATTTCAGAAATTTGATAAAATGCTTCTTTTCATCTCTTTCTGTCTCTTAATTTTTAAACTGTTACTTTTCCTTGGACTCAGAAGCCTGGCAAGCAGATACTTTGGGCTGCAGAATTGTGTAGTAAGCTTTGATTCATCATGCAGTCAGAGATCCATAAAACACTATTTTTTTCTTCTGCAAAGAATCTCATATGGGTTTTTTGGGTTTGTTTGTTTATTTGTTTAGGTTTTTGTGTTTTGTTTTGTTTGGTTGGTTGGTTTTTTGTGGGGTTTTGTTTTGATTAGTTGGTTGGTTGTTTTTGGGTTTTTTTAACTGAAATAGAGTTAAATAARAAAAGCAAAGTTATGCAGGATGCCTGAATCCACTATGTGCTCTCCTACACAACTTTGAGAGGGATATTTTGCTCTATGATATGCTAGCTGTAAAGTGAGATTATTAGGTCTTGCCTTCTTTAGTAAGTCTATTTGAGGCAAGATAAATGTGAAGGGATAATTATACATTATTACTATGATAACACTGTTCTTTTTAATGTATGTTTTCATGCAAGACTTCCTAAAAATCTTATTGTTATTCCACTGAATCATTCATTAGCCTTTTCTCTGTTAAAATATGGGTGTTTTCATTTTTTACAAGACAGTATGATTTTACTCACATAACTGTCTTTATGGTGGGGACTTTCCACCACTGCTGAACTGAAGGGGAGAAAACAGATTTCTTTCTGAGCATGCTTTTCTTGGCAGGCTCAGGTGGATACAATCTGGAATAACAGAGAAGAGTCTTAGGGCGGAATTAATTTTCTTTTTATTTGTCTATCCAAAAATTTGCTGTCCAGTCAAAGTTAATTGTGCAGCTAAATGTTTTCTAGTGAGTATTGAAGTCAGCTGTCAGTCTTCCTCATAGTCTAGTTATGCTTTTTGAGTCTGTTACACAAACACTTTCAGTGATCTAACATAATGTGTGTTTTTCACATATCAAAAGAATGAGTTTTCTTTCTATGGCACGGTTGTAATTTTTAATTTTTTTTTTTTTTAACCTGGGTGTACAAGTTTCTGTATTTAAAAAGAATAAGTGGTTTTCGAGGTAGTAGAAATAATTCATCACAAGTAGTATTGTAAGGGAGGGCTAGAGCATAGAATTCTTTCCTTTTGTGATTTCATTTTGTTGGAACCACGAGACAATTATTCCTGCCCCACTTCATAGCTACAAAGAACTGAAAATTCAAGTGGCATTTATTCACAGACCTGGAGAGAATTACTAGGTAGTTCTCTTTGGATGGGTTTTCTGAGATGTAAAAGCTTTTAGCTGGATTTTGCTCTAAGTTTGAGCAGTGGTGAGTTAATTTTAAGAGCATCARGTAGCAAAAGGTCAAAAAGTGAGCTCTGTTCTGTTTGTTGGTGTCTCTAGACCAMCATGGTACAATTTAGACATAGACATGGTACAATTTAGGACCAGGGTTAAGTTTTAATGTCATAAGGCAAAAGCTGGATGTGATTTCTATGCAGTGCTGGGTTTTATTACCCTGAGTGGGGCTATATCTGAAATACCATGGCTTGTTTAGCCTGGCTGACTCCTCTGGAGCATTAGTAGAATACTCAGTGTGCTTCTCTGAGGGTGCCACATGAGCTTGCACTTGAATTTTATGGACTGTTGGGTGCAGAACCTTGATCATCCACTCTGACAGCTGTATGGAAACTCCACAGGTCCAACATTATTTCTTTTTCATTTTAGATGGCAAAATATGTGGCACAGGAAAGGGCTGCATGGTTGAATGAATCATGACCATGAGAAGTCTCTAACTGAGCTCTATTTCTCCTGACTCCTACTCCATGGCCATGTCTTCCCTTACTCCGCTGTCATGCTGTCATAACGTGCCATGTAGGCTTTGTTATTGAGACAATGATAATTTGAAAGGAATCTAATTAGAAAATGGAAATCCTCCCCTTTAACCCTGTTAGAAATTCAAATGGAAGGTAGTGAGAGGCACTGTAACACCTATACCATGAGTTTTTAAAAATACCTTCTATTCCTGGATTTATTGAGAAATTCTAGTCAGTAGATTTGAGATGAACAAGAGAAAAGGTAAGAAATTATCAATATCATTTTAGGCCACTCAGTTCCTTAGGACCTTGATTTGAGGAAAGACATCTGTAATGCTACTTGAAGTCTCAGTTTTTAAACCAGATTTTGAAATTTTAGGTTTGAAATGAGCCTGAGGCTGTGCTTAGCCAGGGGCTGCAAACACCACCGTGCATGTTTGAGATGCTGCTGCCCACTGCACCCAAGCTGAATGAGAGAGCAGAGCTACCTCAGAAGGGGGATGAATTCTCCTCAATGGCCTGGGTATAAAGCTAGCTGGATTGGCTTAAACTGCTGTTAAAAGCAGCTAAGGCATTAGATAATTGTGCTTATGTTGCTGTGATGCAAGTCATGGGAGGCGGTTTAATGTTTATGAGACAGCTGAAACACATTTTAAGCAAATCAATAAAAGCAATAACAATAGTCATTAAACTTCTTACCAAGTATGCAGAGTGTACCAAAGTCTTCAAAAATTCTCAGAATTATTTTTGTAGTGCTGAAATATTCAATCAGGATTGGCAGGAACAGCAAACTGCTGCTGGATTGCAATGGAATTTCTACAAACATTTCTATGGCACCTAGATTAATACCAAATGTGTCCTTCATTATTAATGCTACCATGATGAACACCAAAGTTATTAATAAAGTTTAGACCAACTCTGAGACAGTGTCAACAAAAAGATGACAATTCAGTACAAAAATATGATTTTCAGTACGAAAAAAATCAGTGTCAGATTAAAATTCATATTAGAAAGAATAGAAGGATATGACTAAAACTGAGAAGCCCAGACTGTTCCCTTAAAGATGCTGCAGCCTGCTCCTAGAAAGGTGTACAGATATATATGAAATTTCATTTAAATAGCCTGAAAAGCAGTCTTACAGATTAAAAAAAAAAAACTATGGTGAGGGTGGCACACATGTTTGTGCTGTTCCAGGGGCAGTCTGCATGGACAGAGGTAGGAGCTGTACTCTGTATTCAGCAGGACCAAATTTGGATCCACCCAGGGACCACTGGCAGCATCATTATGTACCAGGAATGCATTTCTAAATTCTGCCAAATATGGTTTTCTTATAACTCAAATAACAGAAAAAAAAMCCCCAGCCCAGACCTTGAATCAATAACTGTGCAGATGGCACGTGTGGGCAGTACTTGAGAAAGTTTTTCTTATAAATTTCTTTGTGTATCATCCCCCCATAGACTTTCTTTTACCTCAGTAGCCTTCTCACCTTTGCCTCTAATTTGCTGCAGTTTATTTAGGGGATTAAATTTAATTGGAATAAGAGATTATCTGAGGATTTGTTTTAAACTATAACCTAGGAAAGTTTTTTGTGTGAAAATGAGGTGTGTTTTGAAAATACCATCACATATTTAAATTCCTGACAGATGTTGTTAGGATTTGGTGGAGTCATGTGGCAATAATAATTGATCAGCTGATCAATGGTGACAATGAACTGGTGGGGCTACCACAAACCAGGCACATCCACTGGGGCATCATGTGGTGCTGTGAGAGGAAAGACAATGCTTGGATGTTTGTTATTTGSAAGTCGAGAAGTGCGAGGATACGGGAGGGTTTGATCCAGCACGCTGAGGGGATTGTTACAGGTACAGAGATATGGAGGAAACCACAGAATCTGAGTCACTTTTCCTGCCCTGCATCTGCTAACACATCCTCTGCAGTGGCACCCAGCACGAGGGGGAGGGGAGGCTGGCTCAGGGTCAAGGCTTGGCTCAGCATGTGCTATCTCATCCCAGTTCAGAGTGAACATCCTGCCACTGCTGATCCTCAGGTCACCCTGACCCCAGCCTCTATTTATTGCCACGCTGCTCTGTTTGCTCTGCAGCCACGTGGGCATGATGTATGGGATCTGCTGCTGAAGGGAAAGATTGTATGGGATCTGCTGCTAAAGGCAAAGATTGTATGGGTTGAGCCCTGTTATGGCCTGACTGGGCACTGACCCAATCCTCCACTTTTTCCCTGCCATCCTCTGCATGATTGTTTGGGCTCCTCACAGTGATCAGAGTGTGGATCTGTGATCAATAAACTCATAGCTACCCTTTTGAGTTCCAGATTTTATGTGACTGTGGAACTGCACAGCTTTTTCTGGGAATCTCTTCACCTACACCCAACATTCTCAGAATTTTTCCYATTTTTCTAATCACCAGTGAAAACTTAGCAGCCTCTGTTGTGATGAGTGTTGGGAGCTAAGCCTCTCCYCAAGGGAGCTGCCAGGCTGGGAAAGCAGAAGGGGCAACTGGATGAACTGCAGTAAAATAAACACCATGATCCAATTATAGTCCTATTCTAGGAATATGCACTTAAACATTTTTAACTGTGTTACTGGAAAGTGAAGGTGAATGTCCAGAGACAGTAGAACTTAACATGCAATGAGTACTTTATTTAATGGATGTAAATCTTCTCTGTCTGTCGAGTAGCTCAGTGAAATTTGTGATGTCATTTAAAGCATTCTTTGCTCAGAATTATTTGACAAAGCATAACTTCAATGTTTCTCATTTAAATTAACCTTTCAATGAGATTTTTCAATACTTTTTTTCTGAAGTCCTGTTGCTTAAATGTGAAAGGTAAATTGTGCTATATTTAATTATCCTCTGATCAGACAGCTGTTGCAGGCAAGACACTCCCCCATGATTGCAATTTTATTTTTTTTTTAATCTGTAAGACTGCTTTTCAGGCTATTTAAATGAAATTTCATATGTATCTGTACAGTTTGCACTGCACAGAAATTGAATTGGAATCAACTTTTAAAAACATTTAAATTTAAATAGTTTAACCCCTGTCCAACGAATCTCCTAAACTTTACTCTGTATAATAGGAAATACAATCTGGGGCCTAGAGGAGAAGCAAGATATGAGACAGATCATTATGAGCTCCCATAAACAGCTCACAAGATAACTTCTTTGACCCATTGCTGCAGTTCAGCCAGATGGACAATGTTAGTGCAGTGGAGCTATTTCTGAACCAGCAAACAACTTTACAGCAAAATCCAAATTTTCTCTACACATGATTTTGTTTTTTTCAAGAAGTTTCCTTTCTTTTGAGAAACTCAAAACATGTCTTGCATCTGCATTTTTATCAAAGGTGATGTCTTTCCATGGAAGGAAATTTGCTTCATGGTCATGGTGACCTTCATGGTCATGGTGACAGGGCCTTCCTTACATAGACTACAGGAAAAAAAAAAGCTTTTTAACTGGGTTTTCAAAGCTGCTCTATAAAATATTTCTTCATTTCAAACTGTTGTTGAACCCAAATGGCCTTATTGTCTCAGCAAATATGGCCTTATGTCTCTCAGCAAATAACTAGTCTGAGAGTGGTCTGCTGATGGTGTAAAGACYTGAAAAGCTTGGCTTTGCCACTTGAGACTTGAGCCAGTTCTGACTCCCTGGGTGAAATCTACCAACAGAATTAAATCTCTAAGGAAAAAGAATAATTTATGTTATTTGCACCAGAGATTCTACTGTGAAATATTCATGTAATGAAATTTTTTCTCTAAGTTACATTGTTGTAACAATGAGAGATTTTTTTTTTGGACTATAGTCTTTGAAAATCAGCAATGAAATTTCATTAAATTGAAGGGTGAAGCCTTTTAAAAACAAGTTTCAGTGCAGAAAGGAGCTTTCAAAGAGCTTGCTTTGTGTTGGAATAGCTGAAGAACAGGGTACCAAGCCCAGGACAGCAAACCCTGCTGTGCGGGAAGATGTATCAGATCAGGGTTGGGGTTATGCCACTGTGGTTTGTGTCCCTCCTAATTCACTTGTATCATGGGCAGAGCAAACACACCTTTGTCTAAAAATTGGTATGTGGACATAGAGTGAGATGCAGCTGCAACAATATACTTTTGTTTAAGTAAAAGTAGTAGCAGTAGAAATGTTCCCAGAGAAATACTGAGAAATGACTGCAAACARTGGCAGATGGGATGACAACACAGCCACTTTGAATTCCTGTGAAGTTTAATGGTCTACAATGAAATAATTTTACTCAAAAAAAAAAAAAAAATCAGATGTCAGTGGAGTTTTTTGCAAGTTTTTTTCACCACATTCACTGRCCTTTGCAGTGAGTGTTCTCTGTGAGCCTCTGAGATGGGGCACATGCAGCATGTGGAGTCCTGTGTCATTTTGGTCATCATTCTCTGCTTGACATTTCTTATATTCCTAAGTCAGTATGCCCCAGATTAATGAGGCATTTGTTCTCAATCAAGAAGCTATTTAAGAATACATTTTTAATTATAAGGAGTTGTATATGATTAATTATTTCTACATGGCTTACTCATATTTTTGGATAATTCAAAGCAGATTTTTTTTCCATTGGGCACTCCCAAATCCTATCAGAATTCATATTAGTTATCACYCTTTATTTATGGAAGTGAATTGTCTTCATGAGGTGCTGTGAACTTTGAGAAATTTGCCTGGAGCTCTTTGCTATAATGACCTTCAATGTTCTTTGTAAAAGGAAAGAGGACTAACACAAACTGGTTTCAAAGGAAGTGTGTTTAAGTTAATTTTGGGGGGGTTTTGAAAGACCCCATTGTTTTAGGACTGTTCATCCCACACCACAGTTGTTTCTGATGAGAGTACGTAGCCATTTTTATATTTTCTGTCCTCATCCTTCCCTTGCTCTGTGCTCATTCTTCTCTTTTAGGTCAGATGTGTCTTTAGGAGAAACTGTGTTCCAATGGCCGCTACATTCCAAGCTGGACCACGTTGTTCCCTCCGTGTGTGCTCCCTACATGAGGGATGAGAGTCCTGCCATGTGTTTTCATTTGCAGAGCTTGCTCCAGACTTTTTTTATACACTGAAGAATTTCTGTTTGTGGCTGTTCTTGAAAGGACAAAAGGCTTGGAACTTTAGGGGCCTGGGTCTTGAGGGATTACTTGAAAACTGCGAGTTTTATGGCCTTTCATTTCTCTTGGTGTCATAGGACATAATTTTGGCCCGTAACTGTGAGCCTAATGGTGGTCAGCACGTCAGATTCTGAGCTCAGGTGATTCTGTCCTCATAAGGAGAGAAGGGATTTTCCCTCCTCTGAATTAGTAAATCATCAAATTAAAATAAGTCCTACCATTCACATAAGATTTGTTGTTTGTGGCTGCAGAGATTGCAAATGAATCACCTGTAGAAAGATTTCAGTGCAGAAGGGGAGGCTCTTTCCCTTCTCACATCACCTTTGTCTGCAGCTATCAGAGAGATAATCTGATCATCTCCTTACAAGACACATCATCCTTTTATTAGGTGGGTCCATTCCAGTAAAATAATAGACATGAAAATGCTGCAATAAAAGAACAGTAAGAGCCCAAAGTGCTTGTTAGAGCTGTCTGTAGATGGTTTGCTCTTCACTRTGACTGAGTTTTTTCACAAGTTTTGTGTGAAATGTACTGTGGGCAGCTGRCATCCAGCTATTTTTCTTGGCTCTTTCCATTTTAGATGAGCAGGAGCTGCATTATGAGGCAAGATCCATTTGTTCAAAAGGACCCATTAGGTCTAAACTTAGGGGCTATAGCATCAGATTATGTGCTATCTGTGGGTGGCTTTCTTGTAGCATATGGTGATTGAATCTATGTTCTCTCCTTCTCTTCTCATACTGAATGTGTCATGAGGAGCAGCAAATCCAGAAGAGCTTTGTCTGTTGGAAAKACATTCAAATTACTTTGATTTTTCCTGGTATCTGTCATGGCAGTGTGTTCCTGCAGGGCAAGGGACAGAGCTTTGTCACTTGGGCTTACAGTAAAACGGCACGAGTGGTGCAGAATGACTTAGCAGAGAATGAAAAGGAGGAAAAGCAAATGAAACAAACCATGGAAGAGTCATGACAAAGTGTAGAGATGATGAAAACACCCAGTACCTGCCCCTTGCCCCACCCTCAGTACAGTGTGTCATTCCGGGCTCTTCTCACCAGTGCCAGTGAGTCATTTTGGAGAAATCTCAGAAGTTAGCACCTTTCCCTGTTCCTCAGTGGGGAGGTCACCACCCTGWTGCAAAGGCAACAGATCTGAATGTGTGACTGCATACAAGCTACCACAGATTGTGGCTCGTTTGTTTTAATTTAAACTTTTGCATCCACAGAGCAGGAGAATGAGACAGCAGGAGGGTGGAAACACGTGGCTGTATTGTCAGCCAGGAGGGCAGTGGGAAGTRTAATCCTCTAATCTTCCCAGGGCAACTTGGTGGTACTCTCAGGTCAGAGCTCTTGTTCTAGAAAGCACTTCTCCTGCCCTGGTTGTCAGAGGGTGAATTTTGCATTCAGAACTGGTTTTATACAGATGCATGACTGTGAAGGGGGTGACCTGATGGCAGGAATGAGTAAAGAAATACTCTGAAGTACAGGTTTTGGACTCTGTGGCTACAAATGCACTATCAAAAAAAAAAAAACCAAAAACCCAACAACTCAGTTTCAAAAGAGTACAGTGTGTGTTAGCAATTTTGCATGGGAAGTTTCTTTTGCTGCAAAGAAAAACAATGTTTTAGCCTGAAGGTTAAGACACAGCAAAAGCCTGTTTAAGATAGTCCATAGAAACATGGATTAGCTAGAGTTAAAACAAAAGGGCATATGTGGAGACTGATAGAGAAGCAAAAGTGAACTGCAATAGTTCATATCTCACTGAGCCTGAAAGTGTATGCTCCATTTAAAATGATAATTTATGGGTGTCTGATTGCCAGGTATTCAATTTGGTCCTGGAATCACTTGAACTCAGATTATATTTGTGAAACAGTCATGCTTTGCACAAATATTGTCAGTGTCAGCTGTATTGAACAGTCTGTGCTTTTTTTATTTTTGTATTAAGCATAATTATAATTAGTTGAGTAAAATGGCAATTATGTCCAAAAGGGACCTCTTCCAATAAAAAAAAATATGCAATGCTACCTATTGCAAGTCTCATAAGTGGCTCCATAATCAGATTCAGTCATCCTTTCCTCTATCTGGATGGCCTGTAACCTACAGAATCTGTTGTTAATTTGTGAGTTTGTGGTCTGAGTGGAGCTTGCTGAGAGGGTCATGCAGAGTTAATGCCAAGCTCCCTCTTCAGAGAGCCTGGTGAAAACACAGCAGGGCTGGCCCAACTAGACCCTTGCCTAAGGTCAGCATCTTTAGCTGAACTTTGGAACCTTTGGACCTAGTAAAGTAGTTCTGCCAGAATTGCAAATATTTCCTGCTGAACTGAACTTGAGAGAGCTCAAGAGTTGGTCACGTAAAGGGGAAAGAAAATGTTTATCAGAATAATCAAGAAAAGCTTATCTTTGCTCTGGTCTTCATCTGACAGTGTAAACAAGGGAGCAAAATGATAAAGAGGAGATGCTTGTATTAGTGCTTGATGAATGATAGGTTAAATGGAATATCAGGTCATGCAAAGTCTGTAGGAAAATGAAAAACTGAAAGAGTAATTTAGAAACCTGCAGGTTCATTGCAAAGTGCATTTTATAGACACAGTAGTAAATATTGGTCTCTGAGAAAGGTCTGGAAATGCAAAGTGTGGGGTAAATCCYAGTTAGAGAAATTTTAGAGTGGACCTAAGTTTAAAACCTAATTTCTCAAAACTGAGTAGTCCTCCCAGGCATGGGTCAGGTGGAGTAGAATGATCTTGAGTTCTGTTGAGCGAGTTCTGTTGTTCTGAGCGAGATGGGCAGACCTAAAGCTTCTCAAAGAGAGCTTGTATTGATTTTGGTGAGGTTTGTATCAAAGAACAGAGTCACAGGTATTGGTCAGAGCAACACTTTCAGGTACAGAGTGAGGGCTTTTTGCTTGTAGGTACAACGAACCTGAAATACTGAGCTTCAACTTCTTCATAAATGAAGCAGGACTGGGAAATGAGCTGTTCTGGGAATATCTGAACTTTAATAAGCTGATCTTTAATAAAAAGGCCACGCACACCATTGCAATCCAAAACTCACATTATAAGAGATTCCCWAAGGAAGGCCCAAATGAGAATTTGTTGTTTTTCAAGATTTTCAAATCCATGCATAGCAATCTATTATCTTCCAAGCCAAGGGCATTTCCTATTCCAGTTGTATAAATACTTATCCTGGCCATTAGACACGGGACAAATACTAAAAACAAAAGTAACCTTCTTGTTGGCTTTTCCTCTTTTTGGAAACCTTCGACCCACACCAATTTATATCAGATGCTTTGCACCTATTGAATACCCCCCAGGGAACTCCCATAGCTCAAATCTCAACTGTGTTATATAAAACCAGGTATATTTCAGATTAGCTATTTTCTTAGATTTTCTAGCAGCATAGTTTCCAAAGGGTCAGTAGGGGGATCTTTGTCTTTAGAGAGTGAGGATAGTGAGAACACCTATACTTGACACATTCCCCATTGTCAGAACTGTGAACCTGAGCTTGTGTGAAATAAACTGTGCAAAAAGTCCTGCTGGAGAAACATCTGCCACAAATGTTTCAGCAGGGAGAAGATCCTGCCTGGCTGAAAAATGTAGAACAAATTCACAAATGCAGCATGTTGCTGTTTAACAGATATACGTGGCCTTAGGGACCCATGTGGCTCCATTACTCGTCCAAAGTTCAAAATAAAGAGGAAAATAAGTTTTGACAGTCACTTCTGAGGGAAGYGATAACAGATCAAAGGAGTTGCTTTTATTGCGATATTTTCATCATTATGGAAAAGAATCACTTTGGACTTTAGCTGCCGTTTGAAATCTTTACCTTTTAATAAGTGAACTCTGTAAATGTAGCTCAGAGAACAAAGGTTCCTCTTTTACAGTTAAACTTTTAACCCTTGAGGTTGAATTGGTGGAGACCAGAGGGAAAATCCACAGTGTTTTCACTGAACTTTTTACCCTTTGAAAAAAGCTGAACAAGTTTAAAGTTCATACACTGAGCAAGAGGTCTCTACTGGGGATTTCTGGTATTATTAACTTCCTGACCTCAGATAATTAAAAGGGAAGAGTGGAGGCAGTGCAGACTTTGACTCAACTTTGAACTTTTAACCTCTTGAGGAACGTTTTTAGTGTTCAAGTGGTACACACAGTAAACTCTCTTATTAACTTTCTTTAACCCACGGACACGAAAACTGTCAGCAGGCCAAAATTATCCTTTGTCCTTTATGTCATATTTCTACTTGTGCAGCAGTTAAAACTCTAGGGGGATATTGTTTGGATACAAAAAGTGACAGAGACAACTCTTTTCCATGAACTGGCAAGTACAGTAGACAAGAGGAGGGAGAAGCAGCCATGAATCTGTCGGGCACTGCAGCAGGGTTTGTAATTCAGACTCTGCTGGGTTTTACCTTCAGGACATACACTGGTGTTTTAGTGTTGCCCCTCAGCAAAATTTTCCTTACACTCTGTAAGATGTTTCATCTCTCTCTCTCCAACTGGGCTTTGCTTCCTCAAGCATTAAAAACAGTGATACTCAGCAGCCCAGAAGATTATGGATTTATTGACTAGGAAATAATCAAATAAGTAGCATTGTGAATTCTGTATTTAAGAACATAAATTTTACTTCCTCATGGCTGCAATACAAATAAAAGCAAAAAAACCCTGTTGCTTCTTGTCTTAGCAAGATGGAGAATATCTGTGATCATTTGTCACGGATACTATTTACTATGAACTAGTCTGGGAGAAAATGTGGGAAATTGTAAAATTTTCACTTAAAATTCCTAGCATTAGTGTTATTGGGGTGTAAAATAGAATTATTGTGAATGCATGTAAGTCAGAGGTAAAAGAACTTAGCTGAAAGAAGCCRCAAAGAATATTGGAAGAAAATATTTCCTGACAGAGAAAGCTGTAAGTTTCTGGGACAAAATGTCAATATCCTCTCAATTTTTAACCACTTTTTAAGTGAGTTTATGTCTTATGGTTCCCTAAACGTTTATTGCATACTATGGTGTGTCCAATCATAACCATTTTTTGTCATCTCCACTAGGAACTCAACAGTGTTCAGTGTAAATTGTAGCATTCATTTCAGCTTTCTTAAACTGCAAAAACACAATCAGAAAAATAATGCAAAATGTCTTTTGGAAGCAGATGTGCCAGAGCATGAAATTGCTTTATTAAGATTATTAGATTAGCAGAAGAGTCTTGAGGCTGGCTAGATGTTGCGGCAAGTATGGATGCATTGCACCTTGAAAGTGTTGAATTTGAAGATTTGTAAAACCTCTTGTTTAAAGTCAGCCAAACACTGAAAAAAAAAAAAACTACACAAATCAGACTGTTCAGGGGATCATCCTGTATGTCCCAGAGAAAAATATCTCTTGAAAATTTTGGCAAAAATGTGCTGCTACTTGGAAAGGCACTAATTAGCCTGGTTTTCTATTCTTTTGCATTGCTTTTTTACTGTTTAAAAATGATGTCTACATTACCAGGTAGTGTGCCACAGTTCAAACAGGAATGTGAAATGAAATTGTGAATGGGCTGGAACCCGACGTTTTTTTCTGTATTATATTTTATTATAAAAACCATAGTGAAGGGAAGAATGCTTGAGTTACTACATATAAGAAAACTAATTTCTTTTTCTCAAATGTAGATTTAAACATAAATTTTCTCATGTCCTGGATGGGGACAGGGCCACCTCTTCAGGGCACAGTGGATGGGAGATAGGGACCTGCTTATAAAATCCAGTTTTCTTGTGTTCCACTTGCAGAGTGGAGTGAATCCTTTCCTTGTGCCTTGGCCTCAGAGGAGAGCATGAAAACCATGGCAAAGTCTCATGCCTGGCTGGGCTGGTCYATCCCCTGCTGCACCAGCAGCATCAAGCAGTCCTCAGGCTGTGCAGGATTTCCCTGCTCCCTTTGCAACTTTTAGCTCTGAAGGTTTTCCAGGTTTTCAGCTGCAAGGTAGGAGGCTTCAAAGTCTGGTCACCAGGCCAAAGTGGTATTTTTTTCATGTGGATTGCAAATATCACTCTTAGAACAAAGTCTCAAGTCCTCCAGAAAAGTTTAAATCCATGCTAAAAATTATGAGGTTAGTGAGAGCATGTATCCTAGCAGGTTGCCCAGATTTTATTTGTTTTTGAGCACAGACACAACAGTGTGTTTTTTCCCGCTCCAGATCACTGAACTGCTTTAGTGCAGTTTTTCCCAAAAGCATTCAGCTTGCACTGTGTGGCTGGCACAGGAAATTTCAGCTGCAGCTAGACAGGAGAAGTTTGGCAAAGTTACAGGCAATTGATAGCAGGGTGTTCATCATAACAAACACTGGGAAACCTTGCTAGCAGCCCCTCCTGCAATCTCACAGCTCCCACACGGAGACAGAACGTGGAAAATCAGCGTGTGTTTGCATGTGAGTGTGGGGATGGATGGAAGATGTCCATGTGCACATGAGCTTGTGTGCACTGCACATGGAGAGCTCTTCAGGAGGTAATTATATGATACAGGAAGATATCATTGGGACAAAATCACACTGGTTTTTTTTTTGTTTTTGTCGCCCTGATTTTTTAAGATTTTCTAAGCCTTGTGATGTTTACATTCTTGTAATGAACTTTCTCACATGCTATCTGTAAATAACTCATTGTTTTGCATTCTTTTATGGAGGAGGAGAAATTTGATGGACTGTTGGTTTGTCCAGTGTCATTGGAGAGGTGGCATTGTCACCCTCCAATCCACTGTCACTTTTGGAAATCTATAAATGTTGGAGTCAGAAAAGAAACCTGCCTTTTCTTCACCTTGAGAGCAGCGGTGTGTGCGCTCGTGTTGTTCCGTGTCCTATAGCGACAAGTTTTTATTTTCCTGTATGGAGAATACAGGYATTATGGAAAGAGATAAAATATAAACCAAATAATTATTATCATCTTTATTTAAGTGGAGAGCAGAAGTTACATGGTTTCAGTATGAAACCATGTCAGGATAAAGTTTTCAAAGTAGAAGTGTTGTTCTCAGCCCTGCACTCACCCGTAGGTCAGTACCTTTATCCCATGGTGAATGCAGCTTTTCTTTTCACTGCTTTCTGCATGGGTGTGTGATGGACAGAGTTTATGAAAATTGGAAAGCAAAATCCTCACCTGGCCCTGCACATTGAAACAAGAATGAAAGAGGAATCCTGGCAAATGTCACATCCCACACACTCTGCCCTTGAGTCCTTCAAAGCCAAATGTCCAAGGCTCAAATGTATTGCGTGGAAGGAAGGAAGAGGAATTAAAAAACCTGCTCCACCTTGCAAAGGGATTGTTACAGCCTAATTCTGGTCAAGGTGAAGGACAGAAAGGAGATGTAACTGAACTATAAACCCTGGTTAGGCATTCAGAGGGGTATAGCACCCTACTTACTAGAGCCAAATGGCAAGGCCACCCCTGCCCCTAGGCATGTTAGTCAGGGTGAGAGAAACAGCAGAGACAAGTGGCAGTGCCACTTCTGTCCTTTCCTGGCACAGCTCTGCCCACCTGCAGCTGCCCTTGGCTGCTTCAAGTGATGCCTTAAGGAGCTGGAACAGAGGCTAGACAAAGTTAAGGGGAATAAGGAGGATATTTATTGAGGAGCCTTCAAAGGCCACGCCCTGGCAGTACTGGAGCCACAGTAGGGCTTGGCCTGGTTGCTCCAAGATGGGAGCAAAAGAGGGCTTGGTCACAAGATGTTATATTTTTGTAAGTTTTGGTCCATTAGCATATTGGAGCTAATTGTCCAATTAGAGCTCCAGCCCATGAAGTCCCATCCTTCTTGTTTTTCTCTCTTCAGTCCAATGTTGTTTATGCTCTTGGTCCTGAGATCTGGATCTGTCCTTGGGTCCCCAGCTAGACAAGGGATTGTTTTGTCTACCTATTCTGTGAAGAGAGCTTGCTATCCCCTAATATGAAACCCAGACCCACACACCAAAGCAGCACAGAATCTGGAAAAAAAAATAAGCTAAAGTCCATGGCATCATGGCATCACAAGCACGGCTCACAGGGGCTGACTGATGAGTTGAGGGCCAAACTGTAATATACCTTGATCCTATTAAAACTCTCTCCTGCAAGATTATTTCACTGATGGCCTGTAGTACCTGCTTTACCCCTCACACCAAATTATCATGCAGCCTTGGGAAGACCCTGGTTTACAGTGCCCAACAGGAGGAGTGATTTCCAGAAGGAGTGCAAAGGAGAAAGCTTTGGCAATAAAAAGGAGCCCTACAGGAAATTGAGGAAGTGATTCCTTGGCACCCAGAAATCAGGATCTTCTGAAGGTGTGGGTTTCATCTTCTCATTGTGTTTCTGAAAGGTGAGCTTAGAAAATCTCACCTTGGCTCATTTTTATTCCTCAGCTCTTGCTCTCTGAGATTGTATGTAAGTCCAATAACATGCAAAGATTTCTCTGTAGTGACTACTACTTATGCCAGGTTAGCTGATGGATGTGTGTGTCTGTTTTTATTAGTTTATGACTCTGCAGAGAAGGCATCTGAATGTCCACAGGGATGAAGAAGACATGATCCCTGATGAAAACTGCTTGCAATCAAATTTGGGAATTGATCATGAAGGATGACAGGACACACTGGTGAATAGATGTAGGCTGAGTAGGAGTTTTATTAGAAAAACAGACTGCATGCTTATTAAAGCCTTCTTTCTTTATGGTGGGTTGGAAAAAGGTTTCTGTTTGGTTGGGGTTTGTTCCCATGTAAGTAGGTCTGTGGGGTTGATCCATTGCTACAGGAATTAAAAATGATGTGCCTTAAGTTTGTGAAGTAGCCAAGCAGATGCTGGTATACAAATCAAAGGAAACTTTAAATTTAAGATTGAAGGTCATCCTACAAATCTGAACTTCTTATAAGCCCACAACACATTAAAAAAGTTCTCTCCTGTTTCTCCTTCTCTTGTGTGCCATGGTTGTGTCCCCAGCAGTTTAACAGAAGAGCATTCCAATCAGGTTACCAACTACATTTCAGACCTTGTTGGCTAAGCTGCCTTCTGGCAGAGGAATCTCCCTCCCCTGAAGGGTATTTTCTTGCCAGGAAAGGAGAGCATATTGCACTCCACTGCATAAACTATAGAACCATACAGAGGAGGGACCCATTAATGGTCTTTTTTGTCTTCATGTATAAATTTCTTACAATTTGCTTATTTTATTTTTCTCACAGCAGTGGGACTTCTTACAACGAATAAAGATCAAAGCGTGTTTTTGTATCATGCCTGGTGCCTAACCAAAGCCAGATAATGAAATGTAATACTTCTTGTGTTCTTTGGTGAAGTTCCTTAGGTGGAGCCAAAAAACAGGTGGCTTTATTTTAGAATATAGTGGTTAAATCAGAGGTGCCAGTGAACAGGAAAACAAATAGTGAAAGAAATATTCAGGCTTCAAAGGAAGATATTTTGAATAGAAAATGAACAAATCACAACTGATCAGATTTTTCTTCTTATAAAAAATTTGTTTCACAGTCTCATCAATTTTTATTTTTTTTAAAGCATCTTAAGGCATAAGTGCATAGCCTAATTCATATGATAAAATGCTAAAATCTGAGCCTAAAATCCTACCTTACTGGCCATAGGATCATCAGGACTGCAGGATGTTGTACTAAAGGAATACTTGTTTGTATGTGTGGGATTTCTGATGTTTATTACTATTCCCAAGGCTTCGTTTTTTGACCTGCCACAAGAGTCAAATCAAAGCACAAAACAGTTGTCTGTGACCATGGTGAGGATACCATAAAATTCATGGTCACAAGTAGTACAGAAAAGATTGTATCAATTCTATGCTACTGGAAAATTGCTGCTAGTAGCACAGAAATATTTTTCCTTTTTTAAAAAATWTTATATTAATATATATTTTATACTTTTTATAAATTAGTATAATAAAATATAATATATTTTTATATATTATATTTTATTTATATCTGTTTTATAAAAATATTTATATATTTTATTTATTTCCTGCTCTATTTCGTCTTGTAAAGGACTCTTATTATATTCTGGAAATACATTGTTATAATGAATTAATATTTATCCAGCATCACACATTGTCGAAGTCAGAGAAGAGGCAAATGAAATAATTGGTGTTTTGTAAGTTCTCACTATTTAAGGAAATAAGGGTAAATGGTTGTAAAAGGGAAAGTTTAACAAAATCAAAAAGAGGAGCTGTGAGTCTGAGCCAGTGAAAGAACATCAGGAGTCATCATTTGGCTGGAATTCTGGCTGTATCCCAGCTTTCCCTCTCAAGAAATGCAGATTCACTCTCCTTTTAAAGCACATTACCACCTAAGCAAAAAAATCCTCTCATCTCTGCTAGTCACAGTTGTAAATTTGACATGCTTGCTTTGCTGGCGGATGCACACCACATTTAGCGTGTAAYAAAGTGCATTCCTGTTGGGCCATAAGGTGTTTTTGTAAACAAGCACCCTGTCCACTGAAAAATGGTAATTTCAGTGTTATAAGGGACCTCATGTTTAGTTTCTAAGCACTGATACACCTAATGGAAACAGCCTTCCCCAAGGAAAAAAAGGGAAAAGGAAGAATACAGAAAGCACTGGGTGAAAGCTGTGTTMGGATCGCCCCAAGCCTGCCTGTTCTCCCAGAGGGGATGGGCCCAGCCCTGCACCCTCCCTGAGTGTGCTGCCATTCTCTCCTTTTGGGGTAGCAAGCCCTGATCTGTGAAGTTCAGGGTGGCACAGGAGCTGCAGCCAGTTCCAGGAATCTGCTGCCACTCCCCGGGTCMGCTCAACGTTGCTTTCATCACAAGTGTCACTGCAATGGGGAGAACTTGTTATAACGAGTTTCAGGAGGCATTGACATAATCAGGTCAGCTGGAGGTGCATAAACAAGGGAGAAGGGAACAAAACCCGTTGAGAAATGTATATCTTTCTCTCCAGTTCCTGGGAAACATGAAGTAAAAAGCCTTTGCTCTCACCTGCTGGCGGGGCATCCTTGCCTCTCCCTTTCCTCTTTCTGGCTGTAAGGCATTTTCATCACCGCAACCTGACAATCCAAGGACGTTTTCATCCGCTGCTTGGATCTTAGGCAAATCTTCCCTTTCTTCTTGTTGTTATCATGGCAGGCAGATTTTTTAAATAGTCTGCTTAATGGTGATATGCCCCCCACTGTGGGGATATCCATCAGTGAGGCAGAGAGAGGACAGGGTCTCTCCAGAGGCTGTGAGGCCACTGGGGAGGGAAGAAGAGGGAATTTAAGGGAATATTGTATGTTACAGGAGCATCTAGAAGGCTTGAGTCTCTGATGATGAAAATATTACTGGGCTTTTGTATTTTTCTCCTCTTGTGAGCCAGTTGACAGTTATTCATGACAACCACGATCTGAAGAGAGCCAGAAAAAAATACCATATTATGTAATGTGCAAATGGAGATGGCACATGCTAATGTGAACTTTGGTAGATTATAGAACACTCTGCTATTACAAATGAGGCTGGAAAAAACTTTTTCAGTGAAAAAAATAGTATAAAGGCATTGAAATTACTGGAGAATCTTGTTTTCTGTTGTGACACAAGAGATATCAGAATCAGGGCCTGCAGTCCTGGCTGGAAGGTGAAGCACTCTGTATTTATGGGGCATTTAGAGTACATACATGCAAACATGCATGGCAATGTTTAACACAGTCTCTTGCTATATTACTATAAGGAAAGTGATTTAATGAAGAGGAAAGATGGCAGACTCTACCCCTTATGCTGCCACTCTTTCTGAGCAAATAATTCTTCCTCTAGAGTGAAAGAGCTTGGAAAATATAAAAAAGAGTCTTCATCAGTCCCATCTCCTTTAAAAATCCAAATTAACCAGCAAAGGGAGAGGCTTATTGCAAGAGGGAAATGGGTAACACATTTTGTTCATGAAAAGTCTGATTTTTTGTGTCCTGCTGCAGCACCTGTGAGAACTCCTGGTTTATAAGAACCAGTTTTAGGCAGTCCTTTTGGGGAAAGCTGGAGATGCTCTGCAAAGAGGATACAGTTGGCAGGCTGGGTACTGTGACCTTCTGTTTACAGCTGGAAAAAGAAAACTACTGCCTTTGACAGCAGTGGGCAAAGATCTGCAGGGGTTTTRGATAAGACTGATGTCCTTGTAAGTACAATCTCCTGCTTCTGGCAAGACAGTGGCAGTGTATCACTCTCTGTATTTGGATTATTACCATGCTTTCTACCTACTTACACTTCACTTGCAATTTTGGATAAGTAGAGCCATCATGTTCATTCTATGCCCCAAGGTTTTGTCTGGTACAGCTGTGTAGTAGTAACAGCTGCTGGTTTTTGTTACAGAAGAGGCTGCATTTTAGGAATAGGCAGTGACATTTCTGCTGTACTGTTTGTTCAGCCAGTTTGTGCAGCACTCTGTAGATCCAGGTGTGTAAAATAGTATTCAATAACATTTTTCTTACAATTATAGTAATAATAGTTTGATAAAAAAAGATCATGATGTTTGTTTTGATGTGCAGTTTATTACTGATTTCTTACACAATATGAGGAAAATCTCAGACTCATGTTACTGAGCCACACTGAACAAAACTCCAGGTCTAGAAATTAGATTCCTATTCTGCAGCTTAGTCATTAAAATAAAAAAAATATATATATACTCTATTAGTTGTATTTACATTCTTGCTGCAAAATAGGTCACTCTGCCCTTTGAGTTGTTTTCCACAGAATGGGCCAAAACTGTTCCCAGGGTGACTCCTTTGACTCCAGCAGGGTTGCACAAGAGATGGCTGTAGTTCATAATTCTGCAGAATAACTCTATTTTGATTAGAGATAAAAAGTTAGCATCTGGGTGGAGTCTTAATCTTGCCTTCTCTTTTCTCTCTTTCTTTTTCTTTTTCTTTTTCTTTTTCTTTTTCTTTTTCTTTTTCTTTTTCTTTTTCTTTTTCTTTTTCTTTTTCTTTTTCTTTTTCTTTTTCT
>JACDOX010000075.1:870193-891433 GCA_014549065.1 Cardinalis cardinalis
TTCTTTTTCTTCTTTTTCTTCTTTTTCTTCTTTTTCTTCTTTTTCTTCTTTTTCTTCTTTTTCTTCTTTTTCTTCTTTTTCTTCTTTTTCTTCTTCTTTCTCTTCTTCTTCTCCTTCTCCTCCTCCTCCTCTTCATCCTCCTCCTCCTCCTTTTTTCCTCCATTGACATTAACTGGAGCTGGAATAGACATCATTTAGTTGAAAAAATGGGGAAAAACCTATTTAATCTGCTTTCTAGCCATCGTACAGTAAACATAAGACTGTAAATGAAAGCAAAATCAGAAGATAAAATAAATATACTATGCTAGTTATGCCTTCCTCTGTAATAGCATTCTATGCTGAAAACACAAATACAATTCTGCCACAAACACAGGAAAGGAATTGGGTTCCTTTGGCTTACTCCTTGTAAGCTGAGCTGGGAGCACTGGGTGAGGATTGGCAATGGGAGGGAACATGCTCACCTGAGCCCCCCACAGAGGAGGCACCAAGGGACCCTGGTGTGGGTTTRAGCAGCCACAGGAGCCCCCTGGGAGAGGCTGAGGGCACCAGAGATCCTTTTCTGCCTTGCCCAGTGGGACACAGGCAGGGAACTGATGACTGTCAGTGAGGGAGGGTAGTAGAGAAAAGCATGAAGGAGAGGGATAGAGCTAACTGGGAATACAAATATGGTGAATTAGAGACTTTCTAGAGATTATGGGATTGAGAGAAAGGTCTGAGGTTCCTGAAGATGAGACAGTGGAACTGCTTTTATACAAAGATGAGAAGAGCTGACTGGAGCCAGCCATCCAGTGCAGCAGGAACACTTTCAGTGCACAACTGATTTAATCACTCTGCCTCTGCATGAGAGAAACTGGCCAAGATAGTCATCTTCCCATTGTCTTTTCTGCAATTACTTTGCCATAGACGGGGACCTGCAGTGCCCCAGACTGTGTCTGGTGGCAAATAAATAAATCTGATTGACTAGTGCTGTGCACATTCATTCTCTGGGAGTAGCAACAGCGTGGCATTGCCCTTTGCACACGCAAGGACCAGTAAAAAATGTACTACAGCACTTTTCTTCCTGATGTTTAGCTGGAAGTAACATTAAAGACCTCAGCTGCTCCTAGTAGCACATTAAGCCCCAGGAAATACCCTGTCCCTCTATCATTATTGCTTTATTATTTTCAGCTCTGCCATCTAATTTGCAGTTTGACTCTGTGTTGATTCTAGCTGCCGCATCACAACCTTTGCAGCACAGGAAATGTGACGCAGGGCTGCCTCTGCTGACGTCTAAACCTTCTGGTGAAAAGGACCTTTTCACAAGCCTGCAGCTTCAGGAAATCAYTCATTTTCTAGAAAGCCTTTAACATTCTGGAGAATTCACTTTCTCCTGTTTTCTGGCAAAAATGTTTGATAGAGTTTACAGCTCAAAGCCCAGTAATGAAGGATCTTTTGTTATGTGTGTGCCATTCCTCTTTAGTTTGAAAGCAGGATGTTAGAGAAATATGTCACACAGAGGAGCTGTTAACATATTCATTCTATTTTAATTAATTATAACATATGCTTCAGGTGTTCTAGAAAACAAGGAAATAAACTCATAGCTATGAAGGGAAGCTGTCTGAATATAGGAATTACAAATGAGATAAATTAACAGTTGAAGCATTTAAAGCTTGAAATATTATTAAATAAGGGCAGAAATCAGATAGTTTTATTTAAAAAAGAAATAACAGATTTTTTTTTTTTTGCAACATCTATGACCTAACTGTTTTGTCCAGAAATCTCCAAAATCTAACAGGAAATTAGAGCCACAGGGAGCTGTCTGCTTGAGGTATGTCTCATCAAGACTCATTTTTATGTCTGGAATTGTTTGACAAAATGCATAGACAACATGTACAGTCCATAGTTCGTGATGCTTTTGAGCTCAAAGGTTTGTATGGATGCATATTAGTCATGAGAGCCTGTGGGAGGGCACTTAATCTGAAAAAAAGCAAATAGGGAAAGGATGTGAAGGGGTCTCTGAAGTGTAAGTCTCCAGGAAAAGCTCTCAGAAAAGGCTCTGGAGGAAATAATCTAGACAATGAGATGAGAATGTGGGAAGCATAGAGAAATCAGTGATCAGCAGTCTAGGGAATACATTTTGGGCGAATATCCTTAATAAGTAGAAAGCATTGCAAGCAAAGTTTTATTATGGCTTTCTTGTAGCCCTTTTATTTCCCCAGCCCTTTCATGAATATCTCTGAACCTTGGCTTAAGACCAGGTTAAATAAACCTTCCTATTGTTTTGCTACAGGTCTGTCTTGTGTCAAGGTGCACCGGGACTGAGCCGAGGGCCTGAGCCCGCAGCTGGAGGGGGTCAGGGGCAGACGAGGGCTGGGGGGCCCTGTTCTGGGTGTGCTGAGAGCTCTGGAAGATTTGTGGGTTCAGAGGAGGGCTGGGGGGCCCTGTTCTGGGTGTGCTGAGAGCTCTGGAGGATTTGTGGGTTCAGAGGGGCAGAGGAGGGATGGGGGGCCCTGTTCTGGGTGTGCTGAGAGCTCTGGAAGATTTGTGGAGATGCTCTGAAGCTTGGATTGCCACATGCTGTGGTCTGGGGCGTTGCTCATGGCTGGTGCAGGAAAAGCTCCTTCGCTGCAGCGTGTGAGGGTACAGGGGACAATGGAATGCATGGAACAGCAGGTTCTGGGCTGCGGGACCCAACTGAGCAGGACAACCCCAAAACTCTGTGTGCCCTTCAGCCTGCCTCACCTTAGGGATATGGATTATGGCAATGTGTGGAAGAGTTATTCCTGCTCTCTCCTGTCCTTCTTTGTGATATGGCTCTGCAGAGCTCTGTGAGCCTGTGAGCTACAGCAGCCCTTCTGCCAGGAGGATTGYGGCTATCCTCACAGCAGGGAATTCCAGGGGCTGGGGTCAGTTCACTGAAGTGGTGTGTGCTAGCAAAATATCACAATGAAAAACATAATAGCAGTCTTGAGTTTACTCAGAGCTGTTGTACAAATGCATGTGTGTAGAGGGGGAGAAAAGAAGAATTGCTATTAGCCTCCATATCCCCTCCACAGAAGAATGATTGCTGTGGTGTCCAGATCACCTCCTCTTTCTGTTCCCTGGCCCTTGGTCAATGATTTTGGAGGGTCCACAAGAGTATGAAGTAGTCATGGCCCTGCAGTTGCAAAGCCTTTCCCAAGCAGTGCTCTAACAACAGGGCCTGCACTTTGATTTAAACATTTTTCTTCTTGTAATAGAGCTAAGTGAACTAATTCAGTGTAAATGAGACTGGAATGGATGTGTAAATATGACTCCATTGTTGCATAGAARTATTGCATTATTTCAAGTCCACTCTTGTTTGTACAAGTTTTTCTCTTAGGGGAAAATATTCTTCTGACAAATATCTCGAATATCTAACTCTGCTTGGCTGACTCAAATGAATAGGCAGATTTATGGTCTCCATCTGGATTCATTCTTAGACTTAGAAAATCTGACTGAAGTCACTGGGAGACCTTTGATCCATTAGTAATGCAGGCTCAGATCCTCCTCCATGGAAAGGATATAACAAAGGGTGAGGAAGTGGCACCCTCCCTTTATTTCATCACACAGTGTGGTGACTCTTTTCTGTGATCAGACACAAATGTGGCAAACCAGGAAGAATCTTAGAAGAAAGGTTGCAAACAGAAGATATTCAGATGACAGCTGGAAGAAGGGGACAATGCTGATATAATTGGAGTAGACAAAGGATGTTCACTTTGTGACACATTTTGAGAAACATCCAGGAAAATTTGTTATGCCAAAGCAGGTTCATGGTTCAGTGGAAATGCCATCTTCCGATGGGGAAGTAAGCAGAACAGGCAGYGTGCTCTGATCAGACAAAGGAACAAAAATAGTCCAGGGTTCCACAACAGTTAGATGTATACAGCTTCAGATATATTGTTATGATAAAAGCCCTGCTAAGTGAGCACAGTGCTTCCCTTTGGTGGTTGTTCCACTGAGGAATGACTGCACGCTACTGCTGGTTGCTCATGGAGGGGGCTCAGTTCCCTCCACAAGAAGCAGTGTTCAGATGATCTGCCTCTGGAAGTTGGCACTTTTGATCTAGAGAATCTCTGTGTCTATTTTGGTATTTAAAATCCATGGTAAGAAGGCATGGTGAAGCCTGTTCATGCTTTGAGCAGTGTCTGGTGACATGGGAGCTGTTCAGATTTATTTACTCACACACTGCTAGTTCTGCCATGGCAGTCTCATGTAAAAATATGCTATCACAATGCAGTCCTTGGTTTAAGGAAAAGAGGTTTGCACAGGTGACTTTTTTTTTTTATTTTAAGCTTTTTATTAGGAAAAAAAATTATTTCCTTACTCAAACAATGATTTCCACAAGGTTTTGAGGGTTTGAATAACATGTTTGAGATTATCTGTTGGTGGTCAAAGCTGTGTATGCTAACATGTATATTTGCACACATACACTCACATATATAAAGTAGTGTATGAGCTCTGCRAGTAGTCTCATATCACATATGTGTGTCTGTGCATGAGTGGAAGCATATCTGTATGTATTTCACTTTGTTCAAAGGTGAGTTATGTTCCTTTAGTTGCCTGGACTGAAATCCTGGGAGAAAGGGTATGTTTGTTATTGGTGGGATGAGCAGCTGAACCTGCCCAGGGGTTTGCAGTCCCAGGGAGAGGCTGGAGAGGAAGTATCCACAAAGCTCTCTTCAGAGGAATAAAATCATTTTTCCATGCAAGAGCAGGAATTTGCAGTGCTCAAAAAAATCACTGAGTACCTGAAATCAAGACTGAAAGCAGGGCCTGCCTTTGAGGTTGGCACAGGTAGAAGAGAGAGCACTTGGGAAATTCGGTAAACAGCCTTCTTAATGGCTGAGATTATTTTCTATCTAAAAAGTGAATGGTTGTATTTTAATAACACCTGGAGGAACTGAGCATTTTTAGGTTTTAGTGCACCTAAATAAGTCTAGGCACATTGACCTCAATGCTGCTGTCCAGCTTGGGCCACACAGTACTTTTTGATACAAGCCCAGTAGTTTGCATTAAATAAAGAATAACTTTGAAGTGGGCAGTGGACACATTCTGAAAGGCATCAGAAGGAGGAGAATCTGCCACAGGCCTGCACAGAGTACTGACAGGTTTAACTTTTAACACTATGTTCTTTATTCCTAACTGGAATTAGATAGTATTAAGATCTCAGCCTTTGGCTTGGTTTTTTTGATTTTTTTTGTAAGCTTTCTTTGCTAAATTGGTGAACTCCTATGCTACAAGTACCTTCTTCCCAGTAAAGTGGTTTAAAGTGTATTCAGATCTGCTCCTTATCTTGTCCAAAAGGGAGATAAAATTTTCTCTTAGTGTAAAGCATCTTCTCTCTTCTTTTTTTTTTTTGTTTTGTTTGTGTGTGTGTGTGTGTGTGTGTGTGTTCTTTAGAATGTAAGTATTAGATCTGTATATAGCATCCTGGAACAGATCTCTTCTGTCTGATCACCAGAGTATATTCATTAGCCTTGCTCCTGCTGACTGACCTTAGGTGCATCCAAATTGGGGGATTTTTTCCCCAGGACATTAGGTTGAACTGCTCTTCACTGTGATAGAAAATATTTAACAGAGATACAACCCTGTTGTAGCAATTCTAGAAGCCATATGTGACTTTTATTTCTTGATCCTCTTACTCAAGAAATTAAATAATTGCTATGAAAAGTTAAAGTGGTTTAGGAAACCTATTTTAGATAGTAAAACTACTATAAATAGATATTTATCAAAAGCAACGACCATGTGGTGTGTTTTGCCAAGAGCTCGAGTATGTTGCTGTTACTCGATGTAAACCTGTTTTTTTTTCAAAGAGTTATAGATGGAATCTGCTTTATTATGATTATGATTCTTCTTCTTATTATTATTATTATTGTTGTTGTTGTTATTATTGTTATTATTATTATTATGGCACAGCACAGACTCTGGTGGTTTGATTTGCCAGATCTCAGCCAGCCCTAGAAATGTCTGCTGGTTGTTCACTCATCKGAGTGGATTCTTCCATGAGGTGATCCTCTGTGTCAGCTTGCCCTCTGAGATGTGTAGCACATTTTGTTTTCCAGCTGAACCAGCAGGGCTTTGTGTTTTGAGCAAAGGAATGCCCTTAGCCATGGCACTAAAAGTTTTGCATGATGATGCTTTTACCCTGGAATGTTTTCTTCTACAAACTCTTTCCAGAAGCTTCTTCTCTTCCTTTTAAATAGGAAAATAACTCCTTCTGAACATCCCAGCTTTCACACAAAATCTTAAGCTGACTCCCAAGTAACACAGAGAGGCTTCAGTGTCCTAACTGAGGTATCCATTTAAGTTCTGTTTTATCCTTTAATAAATAGTCCAATATCCATTGGCTCCTTTGTTAGACTGGAGAAAAATATATTCTTTACAATTCCCTTCTCTTTTATAAAGTAGCCCTTGCTGGCATCACTTTGAGTATTTTAAACTTTCCATTGAGACAGACTACTGAACTTTTCAGTGGAGGTACCTGCAGCACAGATTGAAGAAGATTTGGCTGAATAAATTGTCTCATGGGACACATATCTGGTAGAAGGTGCAATCTAATTTGCAGTGTTATTAAAGTGATATTAGGTGTGTCAGAAAACAGCACACAATATATTTMATTTGGGGAAAAGCTACCCCTTTACTTCTTTAATGCAATTGTTCAGTGCAGGTGCACAGGATCCTTCTGTGCATGTCATCCTCAAAACTGATCTGATCTCTTCATATGAAATATTTGTCTCCAAGTGGCCTAGAGCTGAAAAACCAAGTAAATCACTAGCTAAAACAAGGAGTAATAGTTTGAAAACAGCATTTGTTCCTTCTAATCTGCACGTTTGACCTTGAATATGCTTCTAGGTCAAGCAACATTCTTAAGAGGTGGTGGCAGGATGTAAGTTTATTTCTTATATGACACTATCTAGTCTGCTCTGAACCATGTTTCTGTGTGGTAAGCCAAACTTATTCTTGGAGTAAGACCATTTTAGTCAATGGATGCATTTGGCCCATTAACTTCAGCCTGCCATAAAGTCAAGGGCAAAAGGATATTCTTATGCAAAGCAGAATCACTGTAGGTGTGCTACTAATCACTGAGGATTAGGGTGAAGATATTCCTGCCTTCAGAGAACCTTCACATGGCTCTTCAGCCTTATTTATTTTTAATAGCAAAATTACAAGGATTTGATTCTCCTATTTCTAAGTAGAAATCATAGTTTAATCTGTCAGCATAAAGTGGTGAAACTTCATTAGAATTGCYGTTGTTTCCTAAGTCTTTTAGTGCTTCTGTGTGTGTGATTGCTAGGCAATGGTAGCTCCAATTACAGTATCATAAACTGCCCATGGGCAAAATGGTAGATTGTATGTGAACTTTCCAGTTGTACAGTTCAGGCTTGGACATTCTTTTAAACCTTTATGTTTCAAAGTAAAATAAGTTCAAAATATCTCTGTARGACTGGACCCCATTCACCTTAATCTTGTAAGTAGATGACAGGGAGTCAATGGGAGCACTTGGTGGAATATGATGACATCAATTATCTTCAGGGTCCTGAATCTAATTTTAAGTGGCATTTTAAAATTATTATTTTTATAATATGTAAGGTTATGTCTGCACAAAACTACTAATATCCTTCCAGTATTCTGATGACCCCATGACATGGGTAAATTAAAGGCATTTTCTCCTTCAAAATTAACACTTCTCACATTTTTTATTTTGTTTAGACTCAACATTATTGAATTTTATCTGTAAATATTTATAGTCTGTTATATATATATCTACATATATATAAATAAATGAGAGCAAATTATTTCATTCATAAAGAAATGCAGCTCATCACTATATTTAATTACAATGTTCTGAACTGAAATACATAGCCAGTGGGAATAGGCCTATTGATTAAAAACTAGGGTAGCTTCTGTTTAGTCTGTTGGAGTCTCTTCCTTTTTTTCCCAATTACTGTGTGTAGGAGAGGTCAGTCTGATTGCATTATAAAATTAGGTTAAGAGACAGTATTTCTGTCACTGAGTTGTGTGTGATCCATTTCTTGAGAAAAGACACAGTAGAATAATTTAAATCTAAATTCAGAGCACTTTGCTGTGCCAGGCATTAAGAGTTTTTATTATTCTGTGCTTCAGATTCCTTGTTGCAAACCCAAGGATGTCCAAGAAACAAACACAAGAAACTAATATTCATATGAGTGTAAATAGTCTGGTTGGTGTGTTGTATTGGCCTTCCATTTGAGGGAAATTTGCTATGGAAAATAAAATGGATGTTTGGAGATCATAAAGAAGCAGGAGGAGCATCATGAGGATTTTATAGGAGTGAATCTCCTAATAGTATTTGAGAATTATATATCTTCTTGGGGACAGCATCTCTTATCTAACAGCCTGGTTGTGCTCTCTGAGCATCCTCAGCAGGGAGAAAAGTGGACTGAGAACTCCATGGACATGGATTGCTGCAAGTTCATCAGGCAGGTGACTCCTTTGTGGCAACTGTTTTTGTTTTGTACTGCAGTCAGGTTTATACTTGCCTGATGAAATATGCTAACTAATGAAACACAACAGTGTTGGTAGATTAATAAATAGTATAGTAAGATTTCCCAAGAAGATTTTACTTAATGTTGGTTCTCAATGATTTATGAATTAATAAAAAACAGAGCTGGAAAGGACCTTGAAGGGTCATTCCCTCTGTCCTGAGCCTGGGTCAGTCCTACTTAAAGCACCCTGAGAAATGCTTTGTCAGGTCTGTTCTTAAAAACTGCCAGCTTGAGGACTTAGTGGCCCATCCAGAGAATGTGCCTTTACACTTGGGAAAAAAAGCTTTCCCTGGGAGCTGAAATTGACTTGGTGCAATTTAAGCCCATTATTTTTGTCCTCTCCAAAATGGATAAGAAGAACAGTTTATTTCCCTCTTTTTTCATAGCAACTTTTGACATAAGATAAAGCATTTATCATGTCACCTCTTAGTCCTCTAGGATAAACAAACCTGGTTCTTTCTGGACTCTCCCAAGGGTCATGTTTGCCAGAATTCTGATTATTCAAGAAGTGTTTGATGCAACTTCCACTGGCTTTGGGAACTGAGTTACATCTGCAGTGTAAAAACCTTATGTTTACGAAGCATCTAGACTTAAGCCAACCATTTTTACATAAATGCCTTGTAATCCATGTCCATGTCTAAATGTGTTTTTTTAAAAGAAACAGTGGTACATCTTAGCCATGCCCTAGTGTATCCACACTGGTGGGAACACTCAGCCTTTGACTTGTGTGCTTTAGAAATGTGCATGGGACAGGTGGGTATCTGGAATACACATGTGACATAACATCTGCTGGTGAATAAGGATTTTTGTAAGGACAGAAAATAAAGCTGGGAGTGTGTTTACAAGTACTCAGCCAGTGCTGCAGACATGGTAGTGCGCAGAGTTACTTGAAAACAAGTCCAAAACCAATTACAAAAAAAAAAAGTGTCCCTATTCTCCTTGAGCAATTAAGAGAATTTAAATGTTTCTGCCATCTACAATAGAATATGCAGAGCTGAATGAGGAAAGAGTATGAAATAAAATCACTCATCTGGAAGACAAAATACTGATGACAGTAGTAGAACTTCTCTTTGGGTTATTTTGTTATTAATTTCATTCCTCTGCAGTATTGAGGTATTCATCTAAGCCAGCCAGTGTACAGTGCCTTCCTGAGGAGTAAATAAGAGCTTTTAGAGTTCAAATCACCTAATCATATTTAGATATCTATTTCTGCATGAAATGAATTGCTGCTGAACCACTTTTTTCCACTCCATTAAATTTAACTGAGTCTAGGTGACTAATTCAAATGAGTAGACTCTGCCTAAGTTGCCAGCCATGTCCCTTAATGGGATTTTATTTGGATCCTCTAGAATCTAGGGCAGAAAGTCCAYGTTGTGGCCTCTTCAAAAGAAAGCACTGAAAAGAAGATGAGCAGTCACTGGGAATTGAGTTGTGTGGCTCCAGTGCTCAGCAGGTGGAAGGTCTGACACTGGCATGGCTCCAAGGGGAAGTCTGCCATGGGTGAAGCACAGTTCAGGATAGGGCAATAGTACTGCCTCTTTCCAAAGAGAAAGGGAGCAAGAGTCAGAAGCAAAGATGAATAACAGAGACCTTCAAAGACTCTTCAGGGAAGGACAGCAAAATAAAGGAGGGCTTGAGAAGCAGCTTTGGTGGACACAGCAGGAGGGAAGCCAGATGTTTAGGAAAGACCACTGGGAAGACAATCAGAAGACTGCTCCTGTTTTACCAAGTYCCTCAGGCAGAGAAGTCATAAAGAGGAATATGCAGGAATAAAGAGGAATAGGTAGGAATTTCCTCTGAACTTCTACTGACTTCAGGGTATTGATAGCTGCTGGAGAAGAAGAGCTGGAACAGAATTTGCAAATGCGGTATACACACAGTGTTTGTTCTTGTCAGGGAGGAATGGAAGACTCTTGAGTTTGTGCTTAAGYGACTGCAAAGTGTGAGAGAAGAGACGGGAGCTCTCTGCTAGAGATGGAGGACTAACTGATTCAGGTTCAGCTGAAAGTTTGGAAATTACCTGGATAGCTGGAAGAAAATTGAAACTATGCTACAGRAGGGGAACAGCCTACAATAATATCTTTGTCCTAAAGCCTGAGTTCCATAAGTCACCTTCCCTCAGGAGCAGCCTTGGAGAGTAGTGGATGCTGGGAGCTGGCTTTAAGGTATGATTCTTTCCATGTCCCTTTTTTCCCCTGCTGTTTCTGTGGTGCTGTTTACCTGTATCTTTAGCCAGTTGCATTGTACTTTTTCTGTGCTCAAATATGTGGTCAAACATTATGAACTGAAGTCAGGGCCCTGAAGCCCATTCCTTCTTGCTGATATTCTCTGGAGATACAGCAAGTTCAAGAGCAATTGTAGGTAGGTAATTCTAGCAATCTAGGTAGGTAATTCTGACTGAAGACAAGTGTTCTTGAACTCCTACCAACTACAACTAACTTTTTTACCAACAAAAATGGAGTATATACTTTTCTACATCACTTTTTTGTAAGTACTAAAGCACAACWTTATGCAAATCTTATGTGTGACTCTGAAGAAAAGTTTATTCCAGTTCTTGTCATTCTGTTTTGATTGGTAACGGTATGATACAGAAATTTCTCTAAGTTTTGTATTGCTACCTTTCTCAACCTAATAATTGGGTAATAATGTCTAATCTTCAGCTAAGCATGAAATCAAAGTACAGATTAACAGATTCATCAATGATAATCTTGGTCCAGGAAATCTTCACAGAGTAGGAGCTTGTGGTTGATACCAAAACATGCTTCAAGCTACAGAAACAGTTAAGTAACAGCCTGTGTCATGTCAGGATTGACTTACAGAGGGACTTTCCTGTCTGAGTCAAACACTGGGCAGAGATCAGTATCCAGAGCTACCCAGTACTGTGTTAACCTAACCCTGTCCTTGGCTCAGGAAATCTCTGAGTATTCTGTACAAAATGGACAAGTGAGACTGACAACAATCTGTCTAAAAATAAGCGAAGGTCAGTGGTGATGTCATCGTCATCGAGATCATCGAGGTTACAATCCCTGCTCCAGACAAAGACAAGATTTGAACAGGGCTTTCCCACACTGCAGAGATGTATTCCAGTAAAACTAACTGAGGAAAGAGAAATAAGGACTAATTCCCACTCTTCCTGGCAAAACAAGTAGGAGTGTGGAACATTGCTGAAAAGAAGCAGGGCAGGGTGCTTATGTCCCTGCATGTTTTCACGAATATTTCCTGCTTCAATGTGCCYAAGAGCCTACTGCCAACATCTACAAAGTTTAGGTTTTAGGTTGAATCTTATTTCAGCTGCCTCTTAAATCTAAGCTAACACCYGTTGGCTGGAAGTCCTTTGTTGTCCAGGCTCTTGTAACCAACGTAGGCCTATTGATGCTTATGGTGTAGCTTCACAGATGCAGTCTGAGCTCAACAAGTCTCTGCTTTCCCTTGCTCTGCCTTATTACTGACCCCTCAGTACAGCTAGGAGTGATGCTGAATTTCCTCAGGACCAAGTGAAATATCCTGTTCTGTCCTGGGTCAGAAGGGTGATCAAAACATGCCCATGTATCAGCACATTTAGGTAACCAAGGAATGCATAGGGACTGGAGATGAGAACAGAGCTGGTGGAAAGGGTGGAGGGAGTGGCAGATCAATAAAGTCTCCTTGTCACTCATGTTCAAATGTCATGGATGTCCAAATTTCACAAAACCACACTTTTAAGTGCAGGGTGGTTTTTATGTTCCTATGAGCAACATAATTTTTTTTTTTTGAAAAAAATTGGTGTAGATTAAGGTGCTTTTACTTGACGATTTCATTTTCATACTTCCTTTCTTGACTCTTCTGGTGCACATATCTTTCCACAAATTTTCCTTTCCTTCATCTCCAATTAAAAATATTTCCAAACTAATTAAATCACCATACTTCTATTTTATGTTTTAGTGATGTGAGGCAGAGCTGATTGAAGGATAGGTAGGCAAGGACAGCACAAAATTTCTCCATGTATCTATCCTGCAATCTCCTCTGTAGCAAGTTTCCCTTCAGATGTTTTACACAGTTCACTGATGCACATGGAAAATTATGTTGCTGTACTTAATAACCTTATTTTTTTCTATTAAATTTATAACCCTTACTGGGAATTAAATGTGAATAAGTCACTTGATGTTTTTGCTCTGATTATAAAATCCATATGTTTCCCGAGGTCTCCAAGTCTTGCCATTTAATCTGACTATAGCGATAATCGGTTTTGGGTAAAACAGCTACCTGGTGAATAACCAAGAAATTTATTACTGCCTAAAACTATAGAGGACATAGGGGTTTCTGTTGAAAGCTTAGCATTTGCTGAGATAAAAAAGACATGCTCACGTGCTTGTACTCAGTATTTTTCACAAAATTCATTTGTGTCTTTTCCTTTTTCTTTTACTCCAACAAATTCTGACATTCTTGTTTACCTTTAACACACCTGATTTAAGTGATATTTGAGAGCATTACATTCAGGTCWTTTGCAGAAATAATGACTGGAAAAACCAAGTGTCTTTCAGAATTGCTTCCTAAATATCAGCAGTTTTCCAATGCTGACTATGATACCTGTCCTTGTGTACTGGTGCATTCTTCTTTCATGTAATCAGTGGTGCAAAGTCCCCCTGGAGGTCAGTCCTTAGTGGTGTATTCCAGGGCTCAGTCCTGGTCCAATACCATTTAACATCTTCATGATGACCTGGATTCTATCTGTTCTCAAARCTGACTCTATTAATGCATTTTTCCTTGTTCCAGCAAACTTACTTGTTCTTCCAGATGCTCATTGTTTTATTTTCTAAGTTTAATCCTATTGTAGGAGTCAATTATTTCTATGTTCTCTTTGCTCTACTTAATTTGAAAAATKATTTCCTGAGACTATTAAAAATTGTGCAATATAAAAATTAGGGTTTTCATATCCAGGACTTTGCCTAATGTATCCTATGGTTCTGGGTTCAGAAGGACATTCTTACAACCTGTAGACAAAACAAAAACTGAGGTTAAGTGTGCTTGCAAAAGATGAGTTTGGATCTCTCAAACACAACAGAGCATCTTGGCTAAAGGTCAAGGTAACTTCAGGATGTTGCTGTATGTGTGTTTGTTAACCAGGGTACAGCTCTGGGTAAACAGCTTATTCTTTAAGCTCCTGTCCCCGTGTGTTTCCAAGAGAAGAGTCATGTGAGGGCATTGGGRTTGGTGGACCAAAGGCTCAGTTAATTCTGGTGGAGCAGCCTCATGCCATCTTGTGTGCAATTTTTAAACTGCATCTCTGTTGCTTTCATGCACAGCTCCAAAATGACTGGTGAGTGCAGCTACTAATCCCAACTAATTCTTTTTACCTTCTGTTGTTAATTGATTACTCTAATGCAGGGAAAGTCTCTTAAGTCTAAAGCCCTGCTAAATGCTTATACAATTTAAACAATGATGCTTTCCTTCCCTCCCTTCCTTCGCTAGTCTGGTTAATTTAGAACAATTTTTGAACAGGACCTTCTCTAGCTGATTTTCCTTCAAACCTGACTCATTTTGGAACTGGTTGATTAACCTGATAAGCTCTATAGGCGCTTTGTCTCAGCCTACTTCTGTTGGGAGAGAGGTGCCTTTGGGTTGCATGGTGAGGAAAGCCTGTCACTTCTTGGCTTTGGCAGGACTCTTATCAGCTACTGATGAAGGCAGTGTGCATTGAAGATCCTTGTCAAATCTGTTCTTAAAAATCTCTGTCATAATTTCTGGCTCTTCTTGAGCTACTCTTATTTGGCCAAAATCCTTTTTGTGTTGTACATACCCTTGACTTGTCTTGAATCTTGTCCACCTCTTGGCAAGTTTTGCTTTAGCTGTTTTTCATATCTTGTAGCTGTTTTTCATATCTCTGTTTCATGATTTAGCCAGTCAAGGCAAAAATATTTCCTCTGCTCCCTCAAGCAGAGGCTGCTTTCATGTGTCATTTTCATAGTATTTGAGCACTCATTGAATTATTTTCCTTATTTACCACTAGTAGCATCATTGTGTGTGAATGGTGCTTATGGAATATTATGATCAATGTTAATCAGGATGGATTCACTGAGTGAAGGACCAGGCCTATGTTATTCTCCTAATAAAAAGTGGGAATTTGGAGTTGTCAGGGTGACAGTTCCTGTAGTTGCTTCTTACCCCAGCAGGGCTGTAGGTGGGAAGGCAGAGGAGAAGGGAATTCACAGTAGTGAAAATAGGAAAAGTAAGGATGATAAAGCAAATCCGCAGAATGTATTCCCTCTGCAGCACTCCTCCAGTTCATCTGTCTTTTGTCCTGTGTATTAGCACGCACAGGCTTTATAAGAGGCAAATCCAGCCACTTCTGTTTCTGAAATTCATCTAATTCATACTGTGACCTATTATCCCTGCTAACACCTGCTGAGCTGAGTGTTCACCTCCTTTAACTAGATTTTATGTTAATATAAGTCAAATGGAGGGAGGAATCACAAAATTTCAGTTCAGAAAGTGTTTTTTTTCCTTTATGTATTGCAGTTAGAAAGAGATGAWGTTATCATGCCAAGATCTGGCATCTATCCTTTATCAAGAAGGCTGTTTCTGCTAAAGGCCTCTGTCATGAACTGGCTGCCATAGGGAAGTTTACTTCTGTAAACATCTGAAAGTAGGGTGGTGGTGGAGGTTGTTTGGCAATGTTAAACCAAGGAAACCAGATAGCAAATATGCCACTGGCTGAACACTCCTGCCAACTGAAAAATAGAGGAAGGAAAGCACATGAAGAAGGAAAGAGGGTATTTTAAATACCCAGTTTAGCAGAAATGCAGCAGTGCATTCTCCCTTCAGTCTGTAATGCTGTGAGTCAGCTGTGCTCTCACATTCACTGTGAATGGAGTTTTAAATAAAGTGATTGCCTCACAAATCAGCAAGGCTCCCAGGGCAAAATCCAGAGCAACTCTTTAAAAATATATTTCAAAGTGATCAAAGATGCATGTGTCTTACATTGTTCACCAGGGAGGAGTCTTTCAATAGAAACCAGAGTTAATGCAGTCATGAACTTGAGCATCTTTCAGTAACTGTCTCACATTTTGCTGAGATTATCGTCCCACGGAACCTCTTTCCAAGCAATTCCTTAACCAAGCTCAGTGACTGAAGAGCAGCCATTACATCTTCATCCTTCATCTGGTGAAGCAGCAGAACATTTACCAGTGTATACACAGCTGAGAAATGCAATTTGACTGGTACATTAAAGGTATTTGGTGATCTTTAGTCTTAGCATAACTGCTGCCCATCAGGGGTGCAGTAATGTGCTTCACAAAGTGCACAAGAGAAGACAAGGCCCTTAATGAGTTTTGGCTGAGCTGGGCACGTTCTGCACAGTGTTGTTCAAATTGTCTCAGGCTTCCTGCCAAGTAATGCAGAAGAAAATGCCTTAGAGTATGCTAGCTGTCTATCAACYTCGCAGAAAGTTTTCTCAAAGACAGTCTTTGATTTGTGAGTCAACCACTATTAAGTTAGTGTCAAAACCCTCTCTGGAGGCAACAAAATGGAGCACAGTTCTGCTCTTACTTCTAGCATCAAAATATTCAGCTTGAACTTAAGGCTCTGGGTTATTTTTACTGTGCTCGGTCTCTGGAAGCCAGAAAGGATTTGTGGGGTGAGTTACATGGCTTAGTGTCTGAAATGATGGGAATAAAAGCTGGGGAAAGAACATGGGGAAGGGTTGTGACCATTTTGTAATGGACCTCATTTAAAGAAATAAGAGGGGCTCTGTCTTGGTGAGGCAAGCCTCACCCTGTAGGCTTCAAACATGACTCACTTGCACATACTGGCACRTTCCTCTAGTGTGAATGATAAATTGGCAGGGAAGTGCCATGACCCCCCTCTGGTTCCGCTTTTCTGTGTGCTACACGTGGCAGGTGGGACTGGCTGGAGCAGCTGGTGATGGCGTTTTGGCTCTGTGTGGGGCCCGGGGACCTTGTGCTGTGCCTTTGAGAAGAGGACACTAATGTTTAGGGAAAATGCCAGGGAGCCATTGCAATAGCTGCCCAACGCAGCCCCCACATAGGGGCTGAGTAGTCATGACAACTGTAGTTATCAAACATTAGCATGGGACAGCATTCAAAAACCATTTGCAGGCTTTAAATAACTTATCAAGCTGCAGGCTGGCAACTGTGGAGCTAGTACATGATAAAAATACACCTTCTGACTTTGAGGAGCTGACAAAAAGGACACTGAGCCACAGGTGATCACTAAAGATTCAGCCTAATTGCAAAGGATATGCATAACAATGTTATATGCAGTAGCTGACTGCTCAGGAAATTCAGTTACTCTGCAGAGTAATCTGGGTCTCTGGGTAGAGTATCAATAAATACCTGCTTGAGATCTTCAGCAAGCCAAGCTAGAGACTAAGGATTTGTAATGATACCAGCAGGATACAGACTCTCAAAAAGGCCTTCACACAGCAGCCTGATAAATTTATTGTCTGAATTTCCAAAAAGGATTTTAGAGCTTTGCCTCATTTGGGTTTGCATCGTTGGAAGAATTTAAGTGTTCACATGGTTTGAAGTAATGGATTTGGAAATGAAGACAGGAATTGAATGCTGTGTTTAAATTTGTAGGGCAAAAAGAAACAGAAAGCATACCTCTAGTGATGGAGAACTCCTTGGATATTGCTTCAGAGTGGGCTCATATGCACTTGCCAGGAAGATTTATCTCTGACCTCCATCACTTTCCTGACATAGTGTTCTTCATTTCTTACCTTTCCTCATTCACCCCTGATTCCTGTTCTCAAGCTTGTACCACTTTCCTTCCACTGCAGTTTTCCTCTGTTCTCCATGCTCCCTACAGTGCAAACACATGATGGAGTTACTGTGCTTGACAAATTACATGGCACCAGCTGTGCTACCACTGTGCCTTCCTGGCTGATGGCAAATACAAAGGTAAACCTCTGCCACATGTGGGAACACAGAACCAGGAGTTGCATCAGCACAGCTGGAATGAAGTTAGAAGTCTGGGTTACTGTGCAGCAGCCTCAGCTCACACACTGCAGTGTGGAAGTCAGCTTAGCCAACATAAAGCTGTAGCTGTTGTAGCCCACACATAATAGGACTGCTGAACAGGCTGTAGCTATGACACTCTCTAAGGTGGTGGCCTCAGGTGGCACAGGTTTTGTAAGCATACTGGGGGAGAAGCCCCATCTAACAGGGAGTGCTCCCTGTGCAGAAGTGTTGGGTATGATTGCAGAAATGTTCGAAACGTTCACGTGTACTCGTGCTGCCATATGGTACCCACATGCTGCAGAACTGGAGCTCCACACTCTTTAAAGCCTCTGCCAGCATTGCASAGCCACCTTGGAGGGACAGGGCTCCTCAGTGGGCCAGCCTGGTCCCAGGAATGCTCAGCCTTGCCTGGCAGTGCTCTGCAGAAGAGGGATTTGCCGACTGTGCAAACTGGCCCGGTGGAACGCCGTGCTGACACATTTATATTGCTCCTGGAAACCGAGCTGGCTTGCTCAGGCCTGATTTTAATCTTTCACAGTACACTGCCTTCTATCAGTGGAGATCCTCTCAGTGTGTTTAGTCTCACGGTGAGACCCTCCCATTTTCAGCACAGAGGGATTTATTCACAAACTACGAATGCCAGAGTGTCTGAGAGGTTTGGGATGAGCTCTCTGCAATTCCATACCTCCTCTGACATACAGAGTAAGTCTACAGAGCCTACTTTAGGCAGCTGCAATCTAGTGCCATATCCAAGGCTGTAGGTAATTTACTGTAATTTTGCACCTTCTTCTTGAAGATTTTATTCTGGGCTTCTAGTGCAATGAGAGAGATAAACTCATGCTCATCCAGTCTACTCTGTTTCAGTGGTTCTCTTGGAAGGCAGCTCCTTCAAGAGTACTGGCAACAATATTTTTTCAGCTTTAGGTTTTTCTTAAATGGAAAAAAAAAAAAAGAAAAAAAAAAAAAAAAAGAAAAAAAGAGAAACAAGGCTAATCTTTCAGGATTTTTCATTGTTGCCTCCTAGGGTGAGCAGGACAGCTCCAGGACTCTTGTTTACTCCTTTTCTTGAAGTGATTAAGGTGGAGTGGCAGTGCCTTTCCAGAGGACTGGAGAAAGTTATGAAGATTGTGCTTGCAAGGGACTGTCAGTGTCACATTAAGGTGAATCTGTGACACAATGAATGTCTCATGCACTGCATCGGACAGAGGGCCTTATTTTTACTTCAGTTAAATTTGCTAGCCCACTGAGAAAACTTGGTGTTTGTTCATTAAATGGAACTTCTGAATTGCTCCATGAAAATGCCCTCAAACTATTGGGAATCCCATTTTTAGATGTAGATCATCTAAAAATCATTTTAGATCATTCCCAGCCTCTCCCTGTATTTACTATTTCAATGCTTTTTGAATTTGGCCTCAGGGTTTCACATCAGCAAGCACCCTAACTATGTACACATAAGATTTTCAATCCTTTCCTTTCCCCACCACTTTTGACTTCAAGAAATTTTAAATGTGCAATTGGTGTGCTTTCTGACCTTGACTTTGGAGCATTCAGGCCAAGCACTCAATCATTACCATATAAGTTCCTACCCTTGACATACCATGAGTAATTGATCTCAACTCTCAATTATTATGTTAAGCTTATATGGATTTAGAAGGATGAGATCCTTCCTAATTAACCTCAAGTTTTTTGATAAGATTACACTCAAGATTGACACTGACAGCTCATAATTTATCTGAATTTTAAGGAAGCTCTTCATGAATTGCCAAGCCAGGTCTTCAGTGTTATTACAGAAATAGATTTCAAAATGCACTAAAAATGCTGAAAATGGGAAAGAGTTTTGTAAGCAACTCTAACAAGGGTGGAAGTTATGTTACACCCACAAGGGACAATTTCAAAGAACCCAAAGGAAAAACCCAAATGGAAGGCTGTTTTTCATGGTAACTAACATGAGCTACATTTTATTAAGATAAATAATGAAAAGGTAACAGAAGAGGCAAATCTGCAGGTGGTAAAACTCGCAGAACCTGATTCTAATGTGTGGTTCCTAGTGGTTGGATTCACTTGAACCTGAGCAGGTCTTTAATGAAAGCTTTGCTCTGGGATACATGTTGTAGTGTTTCCGATGGGAACTCTGCTCCAGCCTAACACCCTAAATTCTGTTATGGCCATTCCACTGAGCAGCCCTCTCTCCAGCCTGCTGCTGTGCCTTTGTTTTTTATAAACTTTAAGTCTTTCTGAGTGCCATCCTTTCTTCTAGTGTGGTTCTGTAGCTTCCAGAGGATCAGCTGCTCAGGGTCAGTCCCCAGCCAGCATCATTCTATTAAGGCCAATGAGGGTTGAATTAACACAAAGTCAATCAATCCTTGCTAATTCACACCAGCTAAGAGTTAGCTGTAAAAATGTAACAGTTTTTAAAGTGCATGCTTAAATGAATTGATCTTGTTACTGTTCTGAGTAACTATTTTACTAAAAGTATGAGGAGCTGTGGGCTGCCTGGCTGCTATACACCAACAGGATCATATTCCTGCATGACTTTGTACTTACATGGATTCCAAAACAGGAGAAAATGTTGTTAGCAATGCGACTGAAATAGATGATGCTGTGTGACACTGCAAGGAATGCAGCGTTTTGTATGGACTGGGATGAATGAGTACAGGCACTGAATAAATTAGGGGGAAATTTCAGCAGCTGATTATAGAAGAGCTGCAAGTACTGTCCTACAAACAGTGATGGAACCTGCTTTTTGAAGCAGGACATCAGTGTTCTGATAGGAGGAATTAATATGGACTCAGGTAAAGTGGGAATTTTCACGTAGTGTCATTTTTATTTGAGATTGATTAGTCTGACCTTCACTATCTTTCTAAAGAGAGTGCAGTAAGTTTTGTTGGCTTTTTTCCCCTCTGGTCTCACTGAGATTAGAGCATGGATTGGCAGATAGACCAGCCTTGTGTGCTGCAGAAACTGCAGCAGAGACAGAAGCACTGGGAGAAGACATTTAAACCCTTCCACATCGATGTTGATAAGCAGAGCTGTTGATGGACAGCTGTTTGCAAAGTTATGGTCATATATTTGTAGACCTAAGGGAATCAGATACCAATGTCCTCATAACTGCTAGTCTGGTAATTAAATATGACAGTCTTATCATACAGTATTATCAGCATTTTGAAAGTATGTCTCAACGACAGAGATACAATAGTCCTCCACAGTTCAGCACCAGGCAGGAAAACATGTTTAGCATGAAAGATAAAATTTGAGATTCCATATATACAGGGTTGAGACCTTGATAATGGAAGGTAAAGTAATTTAAAAAATGTTATATTCGGAGAAAGATAAATGTGTTAGAACTGTTACAATGACCCTGCAATAGACCCAGAAGGATAGGATAGAACTCTTACAGTAATGCCATTCCCTTTAAGGGTTGGTGGCTGTTCTCCATAGTTTTACTGATAAGTATCTTTATCAGTGAAGACTTCTACTGAAATTAATAGGATTAAATGTGTTGCCATACCTGACCCTTGAAATTTTAAGAATATCTACAACATTACCAGTTTCTGTCTGTGCAGGTCCATTTTCCTGTCATATTTGAGTGCATCACTGCTCTCTCTTTCTTTCTTTCTTTCCTTTCTTTCTTTCCTTTCTTTCTTTCTTTCCTTTCTTTCTTTCCCTTCCTTCCTTCCTTCCTTCCTTCCTTCCTTCCTTCCTTCCTTCCTTCCTTCCTTCCTTCCTTCCTTCCTTCCTTCCTTCCTTCCTTCCTTCCT